>JBBPCW010000106.1:27175966-27188275 GCA_037974425.1 Phenacogrammus interruptus
CATGCTATTCATTGGACCTGAACTATTTGAAATTCAATTGAGTAAAGCTTGAAACATTGGGGTGTTCTAAAACTTTTGACCGCTAGTGTATGTGTCTTCTATCTGAATGACCAAATACTGAATGATGGATTAAATACAGCCCTATAGCCTCCTATAGCCTCCACCTAAAAGTTTGACATTCCTGTTTCATTCCCCTGATCATCTGATGGACTACTCCAATATTTACTCAGGGTGTTGGGTTTGCTCAGTTCTTGCCCTAACAGCCCTGCACTGTCAGCACCCTCTCCTCTGACCAGGTTCACACAGAGTTCAGACCGAAATTAATTTACTCAAGTCACTGGCCTGTCCAGCAAGTGGTAAAAGGTGTCTGACCAAAGGTCAGAGATGGCTTTATCAACTTACACCTTTTATTCCTCATCCAGATTTTGGTATAACATTAAAATTGATATTTGAAAATTGATTACTTTAGCAAACAATAGCAAAGTACATAAAATCCGTATGTAAACACTTTGCTATGTAAACATAACAGAATATTCAGAGAAATACAAAAGGTGCAGACATATTACAATGTAGAATTTTCCATCAGAATATTTGTGTTTTTTCAACAATTTTACGGTAGTACTTATTAACTCATTTAAAATCTCAAGACTGTTGTCATAATGTCCACCAATCTTTCTATTATTATTCAGTTTATTTGCTATAATTTGCTGTTGGTCAGTTAGCTACAATAGATATAAATGCAGACAGCTATGCATGTGCTTCACTTACTATAACTGTAATGTATGTAATTGTAGTATTTTTGAAGATTGAGTGAAGTTGGTCATTAGTGTGTATTCCCTGCCTCTTTGGATGGCTTGGCTCTGGGTTCCCACTGGGTCCCCATCTGCAAGTGTCAGAGCCAAAGCCACAGACCTACCGAGACAGATGTTCAGCTTGCCTGCAGGAGGAGGATGTTTTTCACCAGCTTGTCAGCATGCAAGGAAACCTCACATTGCAGTAAGCAGGGTGAGAGAAGTTGAAAGGAGGACAGTGGAGATAGAACTAAAATGCAAAAATGTCAGGGAGAAATTGTAGGAAAGACTAATCGAGATGTTTGGCGCAGTTAAGAACATCAGAGAGATTCTGTGGCTGCTGCTACTAAATCATAGATGTCAAGCACCATGAATGGTACTGAGCACCTTCTATTTTGCTGTATCACTTCAAGAAACCATCAAGTTGTCTCAGTGCATGCTGCCCTTGCTATCCTCCCCCTGCTGCTTGACCTCACCAGGTGAGTAAAACAGCAAGCCTGTCCTCTGTGCCGAAGATCCATCATTCATCAGAAGCACAGACAGCCCACTCTCCAGCTCCACAAGACACCAGGGAGGTCAAGAGTCAAGCAAGAGAGGTCACAGCAGAAGGGTAAGTATGATATATGTTTTTTGTATGCTACAGACTGACAGGTGCAGCATCCATAACGTTGAGCTAGTTCGAAGATCTCCTGTCTGTCCCCTCACTCTCACGCTGAGTATGGTTGTCACAAGGGCTTTTACAAATCAAATGCCTGCCTGGCTTGACTTCCTGAGTCTTGTTCAAGTCCTTCTGAAGCATGTCACTCCACAGGGGTACCTGAGCTCAAAGGGATAAAAAAGGAACTGTATACACTATTCATTGGGGTCAAAGGGACATTTAGTATGTGTCCTTGCTTTTGACAGACACTTTGCAAAGAGTAAGGGCAGAGGCCTCATGCAAATAGTCTCCACCCCTTGCTGGAAATCGGCATAACAGGAAGGTTTCCTCCTCCACTCTCTATAGTGCTCTTTCTCAGAGATTTACACAACCATCCCCCCCACCGACGAGCCGTGCCCATATCCTTATGGTACATTCCATTATCTTATTAGCTAGGTGACTAGAAGGACAGCAAGGTCTCTTTACAAGGTTCCTGTGACCCAAAATTGCATAAAGGTGAACACAAATAGACCACTGTAGATATGTAAACTGTAGAACACACTGTCCCACCATTCTGCCACAAAAAAGGGATGTGGTGAAATGCAACTGCAACTGACCCATGCAAGGAAAATGATTCACAGTTGCCAGATGATCTATTGCAGACCAGTCTAGCGTTTTCTTTAGGCAATAGCATATTATTGACAGAGGTTCAAGAACTGTTTTTGCAATAATGTTTAAAATGACAAAGAGCAACTAATGCTACATAAGTAACTTATTTTTAGAATTCAGTGTTGTGTGCTAGAGAGATCATTTTATAGATCTTGTTTTCAGATTATTTTCTGGCTGCCTACCCACTCTGTCCTTCCAGGCAGTGAAGGCTAAAGGTAGCTCAGATGAATACACCCTGCTCCAGGCCTCACTTCCAGTAGCAGAATAAAGGCTACGGCACTGCACGTGACCCTGGGAAGAGCATGAACATAATCTTTTTGTAATGAGTGTATATAATAATTTGAGCTGTTTGAAATGTAAAGACATTGTCATATGTAAGTAAAAGATGGACTAAATTTCGAGTGGGACATTTCTAAATTTAAATTCCAAAGATTTTAAAGGAGAGCTAATCCATGACTGTGGATTTACACTATTATCTCTCCTTGCTTCATTTTATTGAGACTTTCGTTGATATTTTTTACTTGAAGTTGATACACTATGGATGGCTACTTTTTTTTTTATTATAAGCATCTCGTTAGTTATCATGATAGTAAATTAAATTTTCTCACAATTCGCATATTGACCTATCATTGTATGTGTCTTAATATTCATAGAGTTGCTTAGACACGTTGTCTTCATGTGGGTGCATTCCTGTGTTTCAGGTTTTTTTTTTTCTACTTTTGTTCCCCTTGCATGAGATATGCGTGGTAGCTTGAATAATCTTGTGGATAAACTACCATGCTTTTTCCTCCTTCTGGAAATATTTACCACATGGCCTACTTGGCACCACCTCAAAAATATTCTTAGTGTTTCTCATAGATTTGTCTTTAAGTGTGGGATAGGAGGTGGTTAATTAGTGGTAAATTGCAGATTGATGTTCAAATGGTCAAGCCAGTAGCAGGAATGAGCCTGGGGCTTTAAATGGATTGCAGATATGTATCAATTCCTTTACTCTTTACTCTGATAAAGCAAATGAGTTTAATGCTAGGAATTAAATATCATCATCAAATGGCACTAACCTTAAACTCTGGATGTGTTTTAGTGCCATTAAACTACCCTCGCTTTCCAGAAGGGTGCACAGCCTATGTCTTACAGTGTGATTTTTGTGGAGGAGGGTGATTTACTCAAATGAGAGAGCAGTGCCCCTCCCCCAAGTGAAACGCAAATGAAAAGGAATGCCAAGATGAAAAAGCCTGCGTCTCCAGATAAGCAAAGAGAAGAAAGGAGCCAGCGAATGGCAAAAGAGCTCTCTTGGGGAGATGAGAGGTGCTGATGGCAGTGTTGGTGGTGGGAGATCATAGCAGGTTCCTCTCATCAGTTTGAGACTGTGTTTGATACTGGGTCTTTGTCGTCCTTTCAGCTGTGTATTGTTGGGCGGTGTAATCCTGGGCGGATTACAAAGGCTTCTTCTTTCATATGACCAAGCCCAGCAGGCAGGAGGCAGTGCTCCTGGAGGCCTGGGAGGCCTTGCTCATTCCTCCCTTTTACCTTCAACAGGGGCTGTAGCTACAGAGACAGAAAGGAAGAGGTCAAACGGTCATGTCCTCTTCTTGGAATGCTACCCCCTCTATTCAATGCAGATTTGTTTTTCTCCTATTGCCACTCTATGTACCATCAGGTATCTATCTTAACCTGTTACTGATAAGGTAACCTGGGATTCTGTTTCAAACCATTATCTGATTGCTGTGAGGTTTGGGCAATAAAGTGCTCCACAGAATGATCATAGTAATAACGTATTTAAATTTAATACTTGAAATGTTTTTAACCAATTAAAGGTTATTGAAACAGTACTCGGAACATTCACTTCAGGTACACTTTCATTTTTATTTTCATAATAAGCAAAATGCCCATGGACAAGAAAAGCTAAGGTTTTCTAAATGTATGGAATGTAAAATAAGTGATGTTTTGTTCAAAACATCAAGAAAAATCATACGATTAGATTTTCTATACTATATGTACAAGATTTTGGTTCATCTTAGCATTTATTTACTGGATGATGTGAGTTTCAATTATGAATGAATTAAAGAATTTAATTTAAATTAATTAAAGAAGTGATACAGAGAAAATTTCACACAAAGCAGCAAATGTAACTACATTTCTACTGACAAAATACATGAAAGCTGAAAGCTTCCTTCTACAGCATTTTTGCTTTTGGAACACAAACACTGGTAGAAGCAGCCCACAAAATGAATTTAAATCCCCGCTTGTAAATTACTCTTTTTTACGCTAGGCCCCACTCTTCTTCCACAGACTCTCACATTTGTTTAACCAAAGTAGTTTCATTTTCACAACAGATAAAGCGCTGTGTGCTTCCTCTCAGGCTTTGCTGAAGAATGTGTGGATGTCTACCATTACCGCACTCTTAGAAGCATTGAGCTGCTACATAGTGAAGACAACATTTATGCTCCAAAGTCTTTGACCTCAAGTCTTTAGCCAAAATCATTAACATTTGAAGTGAATATAAGAAGAAAGGAGTGACTAACGTTTTCAGTGAAGTCTTACATTCAGAGGACATATGGGGACAATTTCCGATGACATCAGGAGACTTCTAGAAGGTACTTGTTGAAGCCACGTTTATTTGTCTAATGAATTCATTTGTCTGAACAAGGAAATTTGTCTCAAGAAGGATATCGCTACAAAACTATATCAGGGCTAACTCTGTAATAGATATGATCATTTGAAAGGGACATATTTTTATCTCTAAAATATGTCTTATACATTCTTAAAAACTCTTTAAAATAAGGTTCCTAGATGATTACTGGCTTGGATGTATGGTTATCGGAAAAAAGCACAGGACCATTGTTTTGTTGTTACAGAACCATTGTTTTGTGCAGATTTTTAAATGCCTGAACCTGCACGGTTACACATGTAGTTCTTTAAAGAGCTGTGATGTTCTTAGGAAACCCTTTTTAGAGCCTTTTGTTTTAAAAATGTAATTGCTACAAATTTGTGTATAGTCATGCTGTATTTAAATTGTGATTTCAGATGGAAATGTTTTGTACTGCTTGCTCTTCCATGAGGGTTAGCACCTGTAGATTAACATCTTTATGCTTCCAGACACAAAGGAGAGCACTGTCAGTAATATGTACTGACTTTGATAACATTTGCATCAACCAGCCTTTGCAACATGATCTTTTAGAGAGTTTTGCATATATTTAAGAGAGATCATTTTGAAGGAAAAATATGTAAACGTAGAAAACACAATGAGAAAATTGCTGAATAGTTTTAATGTTTACATATTGAGTCACCTACCTTCAGTTTTGCATCTTCAGTTGTTCAGTGAGTGTGTGTGTATGTATGATCTTTTTCAGACTGCGAGCTGTTTGTCTCAAATATACTGCAGGATGAGAACCTCAGTAAGCACGCTCGTGAAACAAGGGAAATTCTGCTGAACAACTTTCGAATCGTCCACAACAAGTAAGAGTTTTGAAGGCATTTATGATTAAATCAGCCAAATTATCAATGAATCATGTAATCGTGGTCACAAAATGAAAAACAAAATAACAGAAAATGTCAATTTGTCTTCCTTTCAAATAACAATTAAAAAAATTTTTTTAAATCAGTAAATTAAACTTATAACTAAAGACTGACAAAAGACAATGGTCTTGCTAACAATAATACTGATGCAGCAAGAACACAGGAAGTATGTTTCTTGCTTTGTTCTTCTTGCAAAGTGATAATGAGTGCAAGCACTAGTTTGAGTGTCTGTGGTTTTGTGGTGTTTGGTGCTGAAGAACAGTGGTGTTTTCACTGTAGAATTCAGCAACATGCTCTGTAACTTAACAAACACATAAAACAATGTCATGGTCAACGAGTGATGCTAATTTTCCAGTGTAATTATAAGAGACATGACATTACAGATAACGTACTAAGCCAAGGCTGGATGGGCTTGAATTGTAGTTAGCCCAAATATTCAGTATTAATAATGTTTTACATCTGCCATTTTAAACAGATATTGTGCCTCTGACTTTGCCCAAACAGATTGAACAACATTAAAAAAAATACTGTAAGATACGACTCTGATCTAGAGCATATGTATTTTTATGTAAAAAATAAAGAAAATCTTCCAATCTTGTCTTGTAGCAACAGGAATATGCTATGTATAGTTCAAAGGGCTCATAAGGATTTGGTGCCATTCTTGGTCATTCTTTCTGGGTAATTCTGTTACATTTGATCTTATTTTTGCAGAAATCCACAGGAATTTCCCTACAGATGTAAGTCAGTACTTGTCTGTTATTTGTTGTAGTTCTTGTTTATTGGGCCTATCTGTTCATCATGCTTTCGGCATATGGCGAAGAAAACCTGTTTCAATTAACTGATTTTCTTGATCTGACATTTTCATTTTTTGCTTACTTCATTTTTGCTTACAACCTTCATCCTTGCTGTGCACTGTTTCCCAACATCAAAGATATTACTTTTTCATTTATCTTTGTACACTCATACCAAGTTTTAGACAGTTTTTAAAGTCAGCAGTTAGGTAGCTTGGTTGAAATGTTTGAAGTCTGTAATTTACTCTCCAGTTTATAAAGTTAATTTATGGAAAGTAACAGACACTTTAAATTCATTGTAATTGTGATGCTATTAAAACAAAAGGAATCTGCCTATTCTGACTGAAGCAGTTTAGCTCCACCCATTAATAACATTAATAACATTTTAAGATATGGGCCCTTGCAACAATTAAATTCATACACTGGGGACAGTTTTAAAAATATAATGTTTATTATTTCATTTCATAGCTGAGTTTGGACATGAAGACAGTTCAGATGACAACCACAGCTCTAGCCTGGGACGCTCTGCCCCTTCTGATGACCTGTCTGTGGCCTCAGACTACCAGGAGGAGAATGCACCAGAATGTGAGTGCAATCACCTCCATGGTGTATGTGTGCTGTGTGTGATGTTGCTGAGCTTGTTGCTGGGCTAAATATCATCTTCCAGTAATTCGTTGATCTCTGGATATCAACTATCACAATGCTTGAACACAGAGGTTATGCATGTATGTGCCATGAAATAACAATGTGTACGTTTACTTAAATTATTACTTAAATAATGACAACATCTTCACTTCTTTTTGGTTGGTCACACAACTGAAATTTGGCTTTCATCACGCTATTTCAGATCAAATGTATCCCAAAGAGAGAAAAACAATGATTACCAGCCTTCAGGGCTGGCGGTGCAGTTCAACTGCGGTTCATAAAAGGCTTAATATCTAACCTGATACATGACCTGATGCTTTAACATTTCTGTTTAAAGAGGAAATATATTTTTACTTGACTCATTATTTCACAGTTATTTGCAAAATATTTACATCACAGTTTTAGGCTATTCTACACACCTCCGCTTACATGGCTGAACAAGTCCAGTTAACACAGGTAATACAGTAACTGTCGCTACAGTTATAGTAGTTAAAGCAGTTTGCTCAGCATTTCTAGTAAACGGGTCAAGTTGAAGGTCATGGCATTTATTTAACCATCTTTTCTGACATGCAGGTGTGTATTTAGCTGTATGTGTAATCAGGTCATAAGAGAATAAGCATGCAAGATGTACCTAGCCTCTTTAGCACATTAGGGAGCATTATCTTTGAAGGATGTGGGGCTTTTATTGGGTAGAGTAATGATAAACTACAGTGTGGTGGAGGTGTTTGGTAACAGATCACCCTCTAGTGGATTCCCACGCCTTTGCTGTGTGCCAGTGGGATATGGAGAAGTAGAAGTGAGGGAGGGGGAGAGGATGGCTGTCACTGTTGACTGGAAATTTTCAACATTAAAGGAATGAAGAGCACCCTCTAGTGGTAGGAAAACTGAATTGCTGACTTTGATGGCCTCTACGACAGTCTTGACTTTGGTTAGGGCTTTCTGCCTACGATCTTGCTTTCAGTGAGTATTTTGTTGAGCGCTTGATACAAAATAATTAGTTGCATACCAGTTATGTCATATCCTTGTATCCTTTTTTTGCACTGTTTGAAAATATCTCTGCTTTACATTATAGATTGGCCAGTGGTTATGGGTTGAAATTACTATTCACATTAATCTGATTTAGGCTATTCCTCATCTCTCTAGCATTAATTTGCATTATAAGTTGCCTTGCAAATGTAAGATCTTTATCCTGCTTCTGTTTTCTACAAAAACTGCTTTGTTAGAGAATCATTTTGACAAATATAAAAGATGTATAAGAATGTATAAGAATCCCAACATATGATTTAAAGTGCAAGTGAAGGAGGCACAAAAAATAAGATGAGGAGAGATGACGTGTGGCCAGGGTGTTTTATCTGCATGCAGTCTGGTGTGCTGACTGGTTTCTATCAGCAGAGACCAGTTTACAGAGAGGCTGCACTAGCTGTTGCTCCAGGCCTGACTCATGACGGATCATCATCCTTAGTTTCTCTCTTAGCAGCTGGGCCTGAAACAAAAGCTTCTACCTGAGGGTCTGTGTCTCCTCCCCCTCTCCACTGATCACTTATCTGCCAAAAAGACTGCAGAAAATAAAAAGGTCCTGTGGTCAGTTTGTGTCCACACTGCCCCAGAAACTACACTGCTCCACAAAAACTCTCATTTTCAAATATACATTTTTTTTATTTAGAAGAGACAGTGGTAGCAACTCTGCACTTTAGAAATACTTTAGAAACTGTTTGGGTAGTGACTCAGTTCTTTGTACTCAGCTTCCAATCTCCTTGTACTTTAATCTACTTTTTTCATTATACTACTAATTTTACATACTCTGAAGTGTATTTGTGAGTTGAATGATCTAACAGTTCATATTTAGATAATGATTCTTTTTTGCCTTTTGTGACTGACGCCTCCAATTTTTGAGTTTGGAAGAATGAGCAGTAACATGGTGTATGAGTGAGGTAGTTTTCTTTTTCCTTTTTCTGTGTTTTAGGGTTTTTATGATTTTATCACTGTCTTAGGATAGGTAAGTGACCTAAGTTACGGTGTGTTTCAACTAACACCAAAATTAGGGTTACATCACTGTCGAAGGAACGGATCTGTGGCATAACTGTAGGACACCCTCTACATAGCAAACCCTGCTTAATCGGTTCAACGGTCGCAACTTCAGTCAGTTCAGTTTTTTCCCCGACCTGTACTCAGAGGGGGAGGTTTGAAAGTAGCTGATCCGAGAACTTATTTATTTCTCCTTGACAGAAGCAGTCCAGAACTTCCCCAAAGCATCTAGTGTTCTCATGTTTTTTGTTTTGTTCTTCTTAAAGCCTTGTATTATTATTACCGTAAATTAAATTAATTTATTACTGTGTTTTCCCTGCTTATACAAAAGAAAAGGACATGGCCATATGTGAGTGCATAAATTACTGCACAGTAACATTTTACATTCTGGCAATGCAACAACAGCTCAGTGTAAATTGTACAGGACAGTATACAGCTTTTAAAATTTTCTTTAAGTGTAAAATATTAAGCTGAGTTGAAATTGAAGGGTTTTGGGAGCATATTTTGTGTTTACACTATAAAAATAGGCATTTTAAAACCACATCACAGCTTCGCGGTTTTTCATTATAAGTGGGTGCTCTTGGAACGTAACCCCCACAACAAGTAATACCTAAAATGGGTTTTTAACTCAGTAGGACAGTGGGTCCTTTTCTGTAATATATGTGGCCATTTAGAAAAGTTCTTTGAATAACCATACACAAGAGAATTTTCACCACAGAAGAACCCTTTATCGAGGCAAAGAACCATTTACCCACTCAAGTGGTTCTTTGAGTTTTACATACAACCGTCACATTTACTTAACCATTTTTGGTTCCCTAAAGAATCTTTCACTTTTATTTGAGAAGTGTAAATAGCATATTTAAAGATGACAGGTTATCCAGATAATGTAAGAAGGAAGAAAGTTGAAATTAGAAAATAACCTTTACATTATTTGTAAAGGTTATGTTCTAATTTAGATTATTTTAGCCTTTAAAGGTTCTTGACACTTGCAAATCTTTTTCTTTCAAAGATGGATTTTCTATGGCATCATTCTACAAACCTTATGAGACCACTTAAAAATGTCAAAAATGTGAACAACTCACTGTCAGCCAGGTAAGGCATTTTTCCTGCAACACGTTTATTTGGTAGCATTATAATTTAGGAACAAAAGGGTCAAGACTATGTGTGTGATCTTTTGATATGGTTACAGAAGAACAGCAGCAGTGTAAGTCAAAGGGGGGTAGCTTGTGAGGGGATTCGCATCATGTCACCCTTTTAATAAAGATAATGACCGGAGGGGGCAAGTGCAGTTCAGGGTTCATGTTTAGTTCACCAACGCTGTATCTCACGCTGGGACCTCTGAGAAAACGTTTATGGACCTTTTGGAATTTGAACAGCAGCGATGAATACAGCTAAGGTAATGGCTTTCATTCACTCAAATATCAGACTTCTTAGGCTTTCCAGTATTCGAATTCATTTCCTTACCCATTTCAGTTAGACCATGCGGAGAGCTCCCTTTGGAATAAAAAATATGTATTTTTGGGCCGATTGAGAGAAAAATAAAAACATAACTATGATTTGATATTGAAAGAGTGGAATGAGTTGATAATCTCCCAGGATGATATATTCAGAAGGCTTCTATGATAATGTGGGGTAAAAATAGTTCAGGCATTGTTTAGTCATTCTGTGATGTCACTCTGCTGCTTGTACAAGCAGGAAGTTGAGTGTGTCTCTTTATGCTGAGAGGACGACAAGGGCGCTGGGCTGGTTGGCAGGAGGAGTCAGTGTGATTTCATTTAGCAAGGACTGCCTCCTCATCTCCAGAGAGAGCAGGCTGACACCAGATTTGTTATGGCTGACAGGAACAGATGGGTGCTCCATTGTCAGGGCCCCTGTCTGTATGGTAATGTGAACTGAGTTTCACCCATGGACCGCACAGTTGACCCGGCCGTGCCTACAGCCTCTCCACAACACTGTCTGAGAAAAGTAAGGTCTACAGACCTTGAGGAACCCCCTGTTACAGTATATCTTTATTTAAAATACAGTATATAGTTAAATTTTTAAAGAAGCAGCCTACATTACATTACATTATATTCTTTTTTTTTTTTTTTGAGTGATGCCTCAGAAGAACCACTTTGGTAGCTGATTTTTTATCTTGTGCAGAGTCTTATGTTATTTTCCTCTTTTAGTCAATACATTGCAGAATACGTGCATACAGTTTGGCAGGTTGTGGTGTGGGAGTGTGTGTAGAAGTGTCTGTGTGGTATCAGAAGCTGCACATGGCTGGGTTCCATTGTGCTCACTGACTGATTTATGTTTTGAAACAAAAGCTCCTTCCACCGTTGTTATCTCAGCTCACAGTGGCCCAACAGCAATACTGAAGAAACCAATCACAGTGTAGGAAAAGGATCTCACTTCTGCTGAATTTCTATTGTAAATTAGATCAAGATGTAAATCTGATTTTGTCAGAGGATTACAGGGCCTAAATTAATGGGTGTGTTTGTTAGTGAATTGATTGCTGTAATTAATCCCTAGAGAGCTGAAAAGAGGCTTTGTCAATTATGCTCTTAGCCTGATAGCAGAGGTGGGTAATTTAGGTCCAGATAGTAAAAATTCTCCCCAGGATTTTCTTCCACCTCACTGACTTCATTAGTTTGCTTGAACCAACAGCTAAGGTATCCATATAGTTGGATCAAAACACTGGGCATCTCTGTACCTAAACTATACACCGTGCACTGGTGCTGAGTATGTTTGTATGTATGTGGGAATGTAAACCTAATATGAACATATTATTTGCCTTCCAACCATAATGAATTTAATTAGTTAAGCATAAAAACAGCTATTCCTAGAACATTCTAGTACTTGTTACTGCAACTGAAGGCAAACATTAATTATGGATGGCAGCAAACTGACTAAATGGCTATTATGTGGGGGAAAAAAATCAAAGGCTTTATCAGTCCCTTGGCGCACGGTAAAGTCTCTAATTAAGAAGTAGAAAGTGTTTGGCACTACCAAAACCTTCCCTAGATCAGGCCTTGGAGGTAATAGCATCCTGTTGTGGGGGCGTTCATCTGCAGCAGGCAGAGGTGTAACGAGTAAAAGTACAGAAATCGTACTGTAAAAATTTCTCCATTACAAGTTACAAGTCACCAATTCCAATAAGACTTCAGTAAAAGTCTTAAAGTATCTGATTTTAAAAGAACTTAAGTATTTTACTCGTACTGAATGTAGGCTCAAAGAACACCAAGAAATGTGA
>JBBPCW010000106.1:27251751-27274558 GCA_037974425.1 Phenacogrammus interruptus
AACAAAATTTAATTACTTTTGGACATTTTTCTTGTGATCAGTATGGTTTTTAAAAAGCTAAAATGTGCAAATCAGGCAGAAAGAAAACCTGATTATTTAGCAAAAAAAGTCCTATTCTGTATGCCTTGTGGGCACATGCTCAAAGAAACGTAGCCGTTGTGTTACTGAGTGACCAAAGGTCAATGGCACAAAACACTGTAAATGCAGTGTTGCTCAAGTGATCCTGTCTTTAATTCTCCACAGAATGACTATAAAAGTGTCCTACCTGTCCCATGCGGAACAGCTGTCTACGGATTCATACGAGTACATCGACTGCGGAGCCAACTCTACCATTCCTCATAGTTTTCTACAGCTTCACTGATATACTGAGCATTATGGCCATCAACATAGGACACCAAAGAAAAGATTAATAGCAAATGGCCAAGCTAATTAAGTGCTTACAATATGCCATGTCTTTGTCATTTCATTTTTTTATTTAGTCACATGTTCTGCAGGTCCTTAAAGGTTAAGGATAGTTTTTTCCTTTCTTAACTGGACTGACTGTCTATGTTTTACAAATGAAGTATTTGCTTGTAAGTGGAAGTGCCTGCTGCCTATTGCACAAATCACTGCATTCTGTCTTAATTGTTAAATACTGACCTTTAGCGAAATTTATGCTGATTTGTACTTTGCAATAAATTCTGTCTTTGAGTAAATGTTCATGATTACTTCTTTGCCACAATTCTAAAGGGAAAATGAAATAAATATGCTACAGTAACAGAAATAAATCAGGCTGATTCATGTTCATATTATCAAACCCTCATTACTATTGGTATTTTCAAGGACACTCAAAGAGTGATTCATGTTTAAATGACTTTTGTTCTTATTTATTTATTACTTTTATACGTGATCACTTTCTAAAGGGAGAAACAGCTGCTCATACTTGGGGGCTGTGGAGCTGCAGGAGGATCCGTAGCCTTCACCATTGCTGGAAGTACTGTGTAGACTGAAACAAAGTATATAGCATGTGTAAGGACATTCGAGAGTAACAAATGAGAGTAAAGCACTGGAGTTACTTTATGGACCTTGTGTCTATTTCACTTTTTTCTGGTGCTTATTATTATTTTTTTTTTTTGTAGTTTGGCACCACCAAAATCCAAAAAAAGTTAACTGTATGTTGGTAAGCTGATCAAAAAGTGGTATGCTCTGTCTTTTTTCTGAGAAAACAGGACACAGAAACAGCTATTTATGTTGATGTTATGGTGCACAACTGTTATACATGAGTTTAGTGAGAATAAACAGGTGTTACAACAGTTTATAGGCTTACATGCTCTCATGCACAGATGAAAATGTACAAACCTACATGCACACAAATACAGCTGCAGAATGTAAACAAACACGTTAACAAATAGCCTCCATTCATTTGCGTATGTGAGTGTGTGTCAAACATTCTGAATCCAAATGCAATGGAATATATTTAAAGCTTCACTTTAAAGTTACTCTAAAAAATGAAAGTGAGTCTGGTCGTAAGTGAACACACCACAGCACACAGTGTGAACAGCACGAAATACTTCCTCTGCATTTAACCCATTCACCAAGTGAAGCAGGGGGCAGCTACGAACACAGCGCCTGGGGGCGGCAACTTGCTCAGGGTACCTCAGAGGTTCCTAGCGGTCTTGAGAATCGAACCCAGACTTTCTGATCGCAGGGCGAATACCCTAACCACTAGGCTACTAGCTTATTGTATACATATTTCTTCAACTTGATTTTTGTCATTTATTCTATGTTTTTGGATCTTAAAGGGTTAACAAAGACAACAGACATCTTATAGAGGTATTTCACAAAGCAGCGTTTCAAGGACAAAGTCAAGCCTGTCCAATAGGAGGATTACTAAGTTTCTACTCGGATTACGAAGAAATTGTGCGTTGTGAAATATTTCTGTAACATGTGAAGGCATTGCAGCTTTTCAGGAAACAACAAACATGGCGAACTCACTGTGTATCTGTTTTCAGTCTTGGCGCTGTATTGCTCTTTTTCAGCTTGACAACGGCAGAGGGTCCTTTTATCAATCACTGGGGATAGTACAGCATTGTTATATTTCCTCTGCTCTGGGTGTTTTGTTCAGAAACATGATCAAGTATCCAAAGCAGACTGTATTTTAAAGTGATGTATCGTATGTACTACAGCACCTTGCAAAAGTATTCACTCCCTCACCCTGCCCTTGGAATTCTCTTACTTTCTTAAAGGAATTTTGTGGGTTTGTATTAATTTACACAACATAGCGACCACTTTGCAGATGACAATTTATTTTTTTATTGTGGAACAAACAAGAAATAAGACAAAAAAAAGAAAACCTGAATGTGAATAACTACAGCGACAAGGCTCTCTGTGTACATCTCCCCAGCTTGGCACATCCAGACTCTGGTATTTTTGCCCATTCTTCATGGCAAAACTGCTCCAGCTCCTTCAAGCTGGATGGATGCCGCTTGTGTACAGCAATCTTTAAATCATTAGTTTCTCAATTGGATTGAGGTCTGGACTTTGACTGGGCCATTCCAGAACATTTACCGGTTTCTCTTTAAAGCACTGCAGTTTTGCTTTAACAGTGTGTTTGGGGTCGTTGCCCTTCGTGAACCTCCGTCCCAGTCTTCATCTCTGGAAGACTCCCTCAAGAATTTCTTTATATATTGCGATGTCAAAATTTCCTTCAGTTCTGACCGCTTTCCCAGTCCCTGTGGATGAAAAGCATCCCCACCGCATGATGCTGTCCCTGTGATGCTTCACTGTGAGGATGGGGTTCTCAGCATGATTAGAGGTGTAAGGTTTGTGCCAGACATGTAGTGTTGCCTTTGATGGCCAATAAGTTCTATTTTATTCTCTTCTGACCGCAATACTTTCTTCCACATGATTGGGCAGTCTCCTAAACACCTTCAGGCACGTTTCAAAAGGTCTGCCTTATTTTCATGGACACTTCCATAAAGCCCATCTCTGTGTAGTGTAGGGCTTCTAGTCTCTCCTATGGACAGATACTCCCAATTCTGCAGTAGAGCCACCATCTACTTCAGGGCTATCTTTAGCTTCTTCGTTGCTGCCTCCTTTCCAGGTTTGAGAGTTTTGGTGGGCTACCCTCTCTTGGCAGGTTTGTATGAGGGGCCATTTAGGACATATTTCAGACTTTTGTTACACAAACACATTTGAAACACATTCACATATGAAACTGTAACGAATGCTTCGATTCTACTGAAAACTCACGCACATATATGAAACACTCATACAGATACAAGTGAAATGGTCTTACACGCACACACACATATGAATCACTTATACACATACAGTTGAAAAGGACTTATGAAACACATATGAAACACATATGAAACGCTCACTCAGATACAGGTGAAATGTATTTTCTCACACTCACAAAAAACATTGCCACTCAAAGAAAGCACGCGTCCGAGTCAAGTCTCAAGTCGTTGAGGGCAATTCTAAAGTCAAGTCACAAGTCTATGTTTGTGCGACTTGAGTCCGAGTCTCAGACTCGACTCCCCATCTCTGGCAACCAGAGTCCATTAGTAATATTTCTAGACGTTTGTACTCAGTTAAGCAGAACAATACTATGATTAGGTGTCAATAACTGTTCATTGCTTAACTTTACTTGTTTGATGAAAGGAAAGGTTTGGTGAAAAGTTTTCAGCCCTCTATACACACTAATTCCTTCCTACAACCCTGGGGGTGTGACGTAGATTTGTATTTTTGTTACATAATAATCTATTTCACATGCATCACGTAAGCATTTCATACGTACATGAGTCAGTTTCACCAGTATCTGAGTGAGCGTTTCATATGTGTGTGAGTCCTTTTCATCTGTATGTGTATAAGTGTTTCATATGTGTGTGTGCGTGTAAGACCATTTCACCTGTATCTGAATGAGTGTTTCATATGTGTGTGTGTGTGTGTGTGCGTGTGTGTGTGTAAGACCATTTCACCTGTATCTGTATGAGTGTTTCATATATGTGTGTGTGAGTTTTCAGTAGAATGGATGCATGCGTGACAGTTTCATATGTGAATGTGTTTGTGTAACAAAAGTCTGAAATATTCCTAAACGGCCCCTCATAGGTTTGCTCTGGTGCCATAATCACCATTAAATCCATAATAATGGATTTAATGGTGCTCCTTGAGATGTTTGTAATATTTATTTAATAACCCAGCCCTGATCTGTACTTCTGTGTATATTTACTAAGATCATTTGACACTTAAATTGCTCACAGGAGGAATTTATTTAACCAATGAAGTGGTGTTTGAAGTTAGTGTTAGGGGCTTCAAAGCAACAGGGTTGAAAACATATGCACGCACCACTTTCAGTTTTACATTTTTCTAGAATTATTTAAAACAAATTTTTCCCCTATCAACTTAATTAATCTGTAGTGTCTTTTCTAGGTCCACCGCTTAAAATCAAATTGAAAATCCATTTAAGTTCCAGGTTATAAGGTTTTAAAATAAAGAGAATAGTTTTGCAAGGCACTGTAAATGCCACATGCATAAAAAATTAAGTGTCAACATGGAGACATCATACATAGTGTTGTACTTGCTATGCATGACATACCCAGAGGTTCACTCGACCCTGAGGACGTTTCTGGCACTTCATTTAGGCCCTCTTCCATGGTGTTTTGCTTCTGACTGCCCCCCTACAATAGAGCATTAGACATGTCTTGAGTTGAATACAAACATGTGGCATGTGTCTTTCTAGAGTGCAGATAAACTATATGGACAAAATTATTGAGACGCCTGACCATTACACCCTTCAGGGACTTGGTTCAAATAGACTTTAATATGAAGTTGGCCCCTTGTTTGCAGCTTCCACTCTTCTTGGAAGGCTTTCCACAAGATTTTGGAGTTTATGTGACCATTCATTCTGTAGAACGTGTATGAATTGATGTTGGATGAAAAGGCCTGGCTAGGAGTCTTCGTTCAAATTCATTCCAGAAGTGGTGGATGGGGTTGAGGTCAGGGCTCTGTGCGGGCCAGTCAAATTCTTCCACACCAAACTCCTCCAGCCATGTCTTTATGGAGCTTGTTTTGTGCACTGGGGCACAGTCATGCTGAAATAAAAAGAGCCTTCCCCAAACTGCATGCACAAAGATGGAAGTATGGTGTTTTCCAATATGTCTTGGTATGCTGAAGCATTTAGATGGAAGAAAAAGGTCACCTGAAGAGGGGTGCCATGGTTCGAATTACGGGGGATATTGGGGGGTACACTACACCCCCCCCCCCCACACCGATCAAGACCCAGACCCCCGAAAGAGACCAAAAATGCAGGTGGGGGATGGTGTTTTTAACATTTTTGGTTTTTAAAAAATGCAGTACCCCCCAAATATGGTGGGACAATTTACACTATGAGGGGTGCCCTAATACTTTTGTCCATATAGTGCATAAAAACTACAAATTAGGATAATAGGACTGCACTGCAAAGATAATCTTCGCCTTGAGTCCAGAGCAGATGCTCACAGTGAGACATTGCTTAGTTTTGGCGGCCATCCTGCGGTCCAGCACGTTCTGCCGGCGGCGGGCCTCCCAGTGCATCGCTGACATCGTACACCACCTGATGAAAGGCCTGAGAGGGAGATGGATTTATGTGACTAGTCAGTGGAACGTAACACGAGTCCCCATTTCCTGACTAATGTAATTCAAGCTCAGATGTTAAGAGGTGTCCATTGTTGAGGCATACATGTTTCAAAACCCCAGCTGAACGGATTTATTAGCTGCTTACACATCCGCAGTCTCGTAAAATGCAGTTCTAAACATTCAAATGGCTCCAGGAAATCGGACGTTTTCAACTGGTTAAAGAAACCCATTTAAGGGTGAGAAGTGTTAATTCACTTTTAATGGTCCACCAGCTGCATTCAATTATTTTAATGGGGCGAATGCAACACAGCTCGTATAAAATGCATGTCTGACAAATTCGGACTTTTATTGAAAAAAAAAAACTCTATTAGCACTAAGAAGAAAACGCGTTATAATGTTTTGAACTTACCAGCATCAGTGCTTTGAAGAGCCCATACACCTCTCAGACCACACTGACACCACTCTGCAGGAGTTTAAAGGATCGCGCGTTTCCTAGCAACACACAACAAAGGGGCCGAAGTGACGTCCTAAACTTTATTATAACATTAACATCGACAAACACAACTGATCATCCTAAACACATTAAGAAGGCAAGAAACTGACGAAGAATGTTAATTAAATACCATTCCAGGTCGATCCTTTATGAATCTGATTGAAAGAATGCCAAGAGTATGCAAAGCTTTCACCAGAGCAATAGGTGATATTTTCAATATTAATATACAATGTAGCCAATAATAAAAACAAAGGAAATAGTTGAATGAGAAGGTGTGTCCGAACGTTTTGACTGGTACTGCAATTCAAGTTTTATTTACATTCACGACACTTTTCCAGAGCGACTTACAAGCTTTAGTTGGTAATTAAAATTGTACATAATGTATGCAGGCGACTCCAGGTAGAAACTAAACCAAAAGCGTGTCTTATTCCATGACGAAATATGTAGGCTGTAATGACCATAAGCCTTATAATCTCTTCACAGTGAGAACTGCTGAGCTGGGGTCTTCCTTTTACATAACATTAAGTAGTTGGCCTATTATTGCATAAACATGATTAAAAGATACAACAATGTATCTTTCAATCATTGTTGTTGTTTTAATTGTGTTGTACTTGAGAGACACCATCTGCCGGAATGAAATTCCTTGTATGTGTTCGCTCACATACTTGGCCAATAAACGCGATTCTGATTCTGATTCTGATTCTGATCATGATCAGTCATCACTGGTCAGTTGTCTTTTTCTCTGCTGATTTCCTAAAAGGTGACTTCTCAAATGAGTTTTAGTGTGTTTTGTAAATTTTCCCAGAATTTTTATGAAAAGTGCATATGTCTAGATTCACTTATAGTTTCATTATCTGAAGTCATCTGTAGAGTGGTAGTTTTTGAGCTTGAAACTGTTTTGAGAATTATGGCAAAAATCACAACCACCAGAGGGAGCCGCGAAAACATGTTTTTTTCTTCGCCTGTTGAGCGTTATGATCTACTGGCCAATCCAAACGCAGGGAGCGGTCTCCTTTCACCAACCCTGGCACAGGAGCGGACTGTGGAACACTGCTAGCCAATCATGACGAAGGAAGGGGCGGGGTTTTACGGAATACGGGTGGGAAATAAAATACCTTCTTTAGACGTTCCATGCACTCGCATACCAAAAACTGAGGATTTACGTATTTGAATAAATATATATATATTACAGCTACAACTTTATAGTTGCTAATCCATCCGGCGGCTAAGCTTGAGGAGTCATTTCAGCAAATTGCTTTCAGCCAATCATGGCACAGTAAGCGCACGGCTGAACACTATTAGCCAATCATGACGAAGGAGGAGGCGGGGTTTTACGGAATACGGGTGGGAACTGAAAGAAACGCCGGGAGAGGTGAAGCGTGCTGGTGACGTCACATGCAGGTTGTTGTTCTGGATGGAGCGTGCGTGCGTGCCTGTCCTATTGCCTCCTATCGCACAGAGAGGCAGCACAGACTCCACAGGCTCGGAAAATGGTGATCGTTTGGAAACGAAGAGTCTCCTGGACCTTATCGTTTAGCCTTCATGACATTAAAGTCCACTAGGTAAGAAGTTTGAGGTTCGATTTACAAAACGTCTCCGTGATTGTTACGCGCTCAGATCACTGGGGTTGTCTTGTGTTCGGATTATATAGAATGTGCTTTACAAAGCGTGTCTTTTTCAGCTTCGAGATATAAACTGTGTTAACTCACAGATTGCTGTGTGTCAGGTAACATCATGGCATTAAATAGAGAAAGATAAATAAAACTTCCAAGGCTATCCTATACACTGTAGACTGTTCTGGCATATTGTGTAATGCCCTACTGGACAAATGGCAGGTTTCAGTAGGGCTGTATTAGGGCAAGATTTTGACTTTAAACTCATGGCATACTATTATTATTGTTATTGGTTTTGTTGTATTATTATTATGAAACTTATTGTTTATTAGTATTATGTTTGGTTTCTTGTTGTTATCGCTATTATTATTATCATTATTGAAGTAAGTATTTTAAATGATCCTACTCCCATGTTTACATCCATTGTAAACCTGAATGATGGATAAATTAGGCCTTCTCGTTAAATACATTCCCTAGACGGCATTAACGTGAAATGTAGATTGCCTTAAGAAATCTATTTCTGCTTAGCAGTCTTAAGATGATTAGGCATGGAGAAGAACCCCCATCACTCAGTTACAGCCTGGGAATTACATCGCCAGTCTTAGAATGACCTGCATTTGGCTCATTTTGATCTAGTTTACTATACTCATGTAGTCCAATAAAACCATTTTACTCAATGTACCACTGAACTATACTCCAGGAGTCCAGTCAGAGTGTCTTATTGTGAACTATAGAAGTGCTAAAGGATTTTACTGTCTTTGCTGAAATCTTTTTGCTCGTCCCAGAGGATGCTGATTAAAGGGTAACCGCCTTATATGAGGGTTGCAGACGTCTCTCCGGCATCTTTGATAGTAACCAGCTGTTCTGTTTGCTTTGATTAGGTCCAGCACTGTGCCTCTGGTCACATTGCCCTCCGTCTGCCTGCAGTACCTTTGAAGTAGGTGCAAATGCCAAACACTTAAAACAGCACAGACGAGTCTGCTACCTCTCGCAGGAGAGTGAGAAAATCTGATTGCCATGGGAAACCAACTGACAGAGATTGCTCCCAACACCCCATTCCTGCCTAACTTCCAGTCTCTGCATGTGGTGGTCATTGGATTGGACTCTGCTGGCAAAACCTCCCTTCTTTACAGACTAAAGCTGAAGGAGTTTGTCAAGACGATTCCAACCAAGGGCTTCAACACAGAAAAGATAAAAGTGCCAGTGGGCAACGGCCGAGCCATTACTTTCCAGGTGTGGGACGTAGGTGGTCAGGATAAACTCCGACCGCTGTGGAAGTCCTATACACGCCGCACCGACGGGATGGTCTTTGTAGTGGACTCCACTGAAGCCGAGCGCATGGAGGAGGCCAAGGTGGAGCTGCACAAAATCACACGCACGTCAGAGAACCAGGGTGTGCCGGTACTCGTGTTGGCTAACAAACAGGATCTTCCGGTTGCGCTGGCTGTCAGCGAGGTGGAGAAGGTTTTGGCTGTGCATGAACTAAGTGCCAACACCCTTCACCATGTTCAGGGCTGCAGTGCTGTGGATGGCCAGGGCCTTCAGCCAGGCCTGGAGAAACTGTATGAGATGATCCTCAAAAGGAAAAAGATGGTGAGACATAGCAAGAAAAAGAGATGAGCTCCGGGACAATTTCAAGACACGGTTCTCTCACTTGTGAACCTCCACAATGGTCTCTGTATTATTGTAGGATTTTGCAGTGAGTCTCTGAACAAAGGAATTGTTCCAGATGGCCATGGGGTCAGGAGAAAATGGATTTGACCTTTATGTGTCACACAGTATTGAACTGCTTTCTTCCATACTTAGTATTTGCGTGCAGCTGCCCTTTGTATCTGAGGAATATGCGATAGATCTGATAGGCTGTAGTATCAACAGAATTATAAAAGCCTATACAAGCCTATGCCTTTTATTCATGTATGTTTCCTCCAGTAAGGGAAGAGACTAAATTGAGGACCATAGCTTGGCAACACTTTGGTTTTCTTTCAGCGACACAGCGCCTTTTATTGCCGTTTTCTTAGACTCATTGCCAGTGCTGATATAATAAGAGGATATATAAATGTTTATGTTAAGCTAGTTGTGGTAATGTCTGAAACAGAACCTGTTCACACTTATATGTTTTAGTTTGGAAACCTGATTGTTTTTACTCACTTGTAAATAGTTTTTTTTATTGTAATGCTGAGGAACAAATAAATTATAGATGCATTTGACACAAATTATGCACAAATGGCCATCTCTTATTTTGAGAAGTGAAAGTAATCCAATGGGAAAAATAATTTAGGAGGCCTCCGCAGTATTAACTGTGGAGCTTGATTCTTTTTTGGTGGCAAACCAGTGAGACCTGATCCTTCTCACTGCATTTTGTTTAGTTGGGGAATCAATAGGCAATTGGTATTCAGAGGTATCACATGTATTAGAACTCCATTTGTGGAGGACTGCCTTCAGCTAGAAACGTTATCCTGTTTAACATACTCACTAGGTTCGATGTACAGCTGTGTCCTTGGGTGATGAAACATTACACGAAAATAGCAGTCATCGCAAACCTATTTATAGATGCTGCGCATGCGATGATGTCAGCGCTGGCCTCTAAATGTTCCAAAATAATGGTTCAGCTGGCACTGAAAGTATGTGTGTTCCCCCGTGTCCAAGTGTTTAACACTAACACAGATTTTAGTATAAAACAGTGCCAATTCCAAACAGTTCTGTGTACACCATGCTAAATCAAGCTATATGTGTAAAAACAGGTCAATATTACTATTTAAATCATGCTGTAAATGCGATAGCTTGCCATTTTTACATACACTACGACCTAGATCTAAATAA
Organism: Phenacogrammus interruptus; assembly: GCA_037974425.1. Lineage (NCBI taxonomy): Eukaryota > Metazoa > Chordata > Actinopteri > Characiformes > Alestidae > Phenacogrammus > Phenacogrammus interruptus. The sequence continues at coordinate 27,262,276 of JBBPCW010000106.1, forward strand.
AGCAAGAAGGATTAGGACATGATTCATTTTTTAGAGCAGAGATGTTACTGTGTTCTGGTTCATTGTCTGTCAGTGTTACAGCAAATGGTGTGAGCCCCAACCCCCACCAGAGCACGATCAGACACCAAATCCGTTTACTTTACTCTCAACTTCCCAGTGAGGCAGCTGCTTCAGGCCTGATTGGATTAATCAGTGATGTGGTTTTGGGTTAAACCAAACCACCGCGAGGAAATAAAGCAAGACTGATTTATTGGAGCAGGATTTTGGTAAGACTTTTGGGGTAAATGTCACGAGACCTTTAGGACCAATAAGTGGATGAAACGTAACCAGACCGTGCCAGATGGATCATTTCATTCATTTAATGTGCGCAGATAATGACATAGGCACTGGCAAAACTCATTATTAAAATCAGGAATCATGAATATTTATTTCTATTCAACTCAGTGATGCACATGCCTTATCCACAAAGCTCTGTGCAGTTTACTGAAGGACATAAATGAACAAAGCTGAACACAGTTTGTGCATCAGAGCATCACTCGATAGCCAATACTCATCAGCTTCACTGAAAGGGACACTACCGTCCATTGATTTTATTGATCACGGCAGTCTTCACCCATCCTTCGACAGTGATAACTCTCCTCAATCACTGTGACCTCTGGCTGTCAGAGGGATTTGAGAAGAAAAGAGAAAAGGAAACAAGGGAGCAGAAGAACAGAAAGCAAAATGGCTTTGCCAGACTGTTCTGAACAATGGCATTTCACCTAACCAGTTTTCTCAATGTTATCTGAAGAATGCAGGGTAAGAAGCAGGGCACCCTGCTGAGCTGCCTAATTAAGGCACTGTACTCCAGGACTGAAAACAAACCAGAATCCTCCTTCCTTTCCTCCGGGAAGCTAAGCCTTGTGTTATAGTGGGAGCAAAATTGAATTCCAAAAGAACAAATTTTGTCACAAAAACAGGTAACTTTACAGAATGAGATCAACTGTATTGTCTGTTAATGTAATACTAATGCATTTTGGACCATTTCTGTTCATTATGAAACATCCACATGGTGTGAAGGGCAGCAGACAGTTACAAATAGTGTAAAAAAATGCAGTTGATACAACATCATTGTTATGCAACTGCATATTTTTAGTACAACTCGGTCTTAAAAGAGCTAAAGAATACTCTTTAACAATTTTCCTAACACGAGTGCAGAAGTTATGTAACAAAGAGGCACTCCAAAACACTCTAAACTGTTGATGTTCCCTCAGGTCAGTCTAGCAGTATAGCAGTATAGACAGAATGAGAAAGGTTGAGTTGAGTGGAGATGGGATGAAGTATTGGTAGAACAGTAATGTGCTTTGCTCACACCAAAAGAGCCCTGGGGAATGTTTCCACTCATGCGTGCCCAGCCTGACCTGCTCTGTCCAGCATCCAACATGGAACACCCAGCAATCTGACCATTACAAACATTATGTAAACACAACCCAGATGCTTTTGCCATGGAATTTTAACAGCTCAACCCTGATAACACTGACTAATTGCTATATAGTGAGGGCTTTGTGTATTAGCAATGGGAGCTGGGGTTCCTCTGAAGCCTTCACACTTCCTGCAGAGATAGAAGGATGGAGGCAGTAAAGCTTCTCTATGGCTCATGTATTGTTGGGTTAGGTGTTGGCTGGTTATTATGTGACAGTTGTTGTATAGATGCTCTGACTGCAGTATCTTGGTTAAATAGTTGACTCAGATTTCAGCTGTTTTTCAGGTAAGAAACAGTTGGGGACTTCTTAAGCACTGATGTACGTCGCTCTGGATAAGAGCGTCAGCAAAATGCCGTAAATGTAAATGTAAATGTAAGTAAAGTTGACCAAAATCAGTGCACTGACAAGCACAAGCAACAAAACCAGTGAATCTGTGTAATGTGGAACTAGTATGAGACTCTCCTTGTATGTTTCCCACCTTCTCTGCTATTGCAGTTAAAAGGAATTAGTTGGCACTATCATGATGACTAGAAGTAAAACAAAAGGGAAAGAGCCTGAAGGATTATGAAGGATTAAGCTAGGGAATCACAAGCTGTCAGGTGCAGGCTTCAAATCAAGTTGCATGCGAGCTAGAGTGGGTTCCCCTGGTATTCCCAGCTCTCACGTCAATATATTTCAGTTCTGCTTCATTCATAGAGCGTGGAGCGTCATAATGTCATAACAATATACCCTTCTTTACAGGCTTTCTTCAAACTCCCTTTCCTGCACAGTAGTCTAAATTGGAAATGTGAACATAATTACTGTTTTTGAGCAAAACAAAAGCTGATAATTGGGAGCAGCTGCTAAGTGCTTTATCATAACTGTTTAAGATTAGAGAACAAAAGCATCAGAAGCTGTTGTCCCAGGATGCAGTCTTGCCCTAATTCAGGCTATTCCACACATTACCAGGGGAGACCCCTTCTGCAGAATCGCTGGCTACTCGCTCAAAATGGCCTAGACATTTTTATTTATCGCCATAGCTACTAACTGCGAGCTTGTAACCATGGGTGACCTCTAAGAGCTCTCCAAGAGCTTTTAATTGCCTTTGTGGCTCTGTGTGCATTTCATGTGGGGTGACGGAAGGGACAGAGGTGGACACTGGGCAGTGCAGGTCAATGCTAAAAAAAAATCCTAGCAAAAAGTGTTCCACAAAGTATTATAACGGTTCTTTATATTGTAACAACAGCAGAAACATTTTAAGAAATTCAAATGGAGAGCAAAATATTTAACCATACAAATAACCATTTAAGCATTAAAATGGTTCTTCCCATAGTCAAGGTTTTATTAATAGTGACTTTACCCAAGAACTTTTGTAGATTCACTGTTTTTAAGGATATATTGGAGTGAACTGACAGCTAATTTCTGAAAAATCTGAAGGCTTCAAGATGATTCTGCTGAAAGCAGTGAGGCTTAGACATTCTGCCTCTGTGTGTGTGTTTGTGTGTATGTGTGTGTGTGTGTGTGTGTGTGTGTGTTTGTGTGTGTGTGTTTGTGTGTGTGTAATAAAGGCTCTCAGTGTGGGTGATGTCAGTGTGTTTATCGCTCAGTGGTCGATGTCACAAGGCGGGGATTTGTCCACCCAGCAGTATTTTCCTCAGGCCCATAAAGCTGCCAAGGCAGCTGAAATGAGAGTTTGGTCTGGGGGGCTGGAGACGGACAGAAAGGGGCAATCAGCGAGAGTCCCAGAGCCAGAGAACGTCGGTCATAAATCTGTGTGCTTATTCAAAGGTTTTTGCAGAGAAGCATACTGCAGTGCAGCCTTACTATCCCTGGAGACACAGGACAACACCCCAATCCAGAAGTGCCATACTAGCCAAGACGCTGCCACATTCTAGCTGCAAATAGGCTTTAATGACAGACTGGAGCTTGATCGGATTTGAGTAAAACCATTCTTGATCAAATGCATGGGTTTACCCTTTGATAAGGCGATCTCTCCAGAATTGCTGCCTTCTATAAAGTCTCTTTTTTTAAGTTAAAAACTCACGATTCAGTAAATGTGTTCTGAATATAATAGATATCATTTGTTAATGTAATCATTTCCTTTTAAATATTTAATGTTTGATGCACAAATTGATACATGGTTTGTACTTTGTTGCATTCATTGTTTGCAATTCTCAAGAACTATTTTTTCCATTTTAGACTGCAAATACCAAAATACACATGATAAAGGTTTATAATTTGTTCAAAGTGTATATGCCAACAGATAATGTGCTACTATCAAATATCAATATTCAAAAAGTAGGATGTATTCAATAAGAAGGACTTCTGTATCGTTGGTTTACAGTGGTTTACTGCCCTCTGATTGTGGACAATCAGAACAGCTGGAGATGGATGGCTACACCATAATCCCATAACAATTTCAGTGTTTTACACTCTAATGTAAGACCTCTTCCCCCAATCCACAACACCATCGCCTCCCCCAATGCACAATACCAAATATATGCCTTGTTCCCCCAGGTTTCCTAAAAATAGAACCTTTGGCATGTGCAGTTGTTTTCATTTTACCTTGCATTGAAATCAGCGGGTTTTTAAAGGGGGCCTTTGTTCATTTCTGCCCTTGTGGTTGCCCATGCCCACTTTCTGACAAGCCCAGGCAAGCTAAATGTTTTGAACATTTGTGTGGCTTTATCTGCAGTGTTTCTCTACCAGGTCTCGTGACCTCATGCCAGGATTACCCAGCATCCCATCTGCCTAGGCATCTCTTGGGAGGGATTAATGCACTGTGGTGGATATGAGATGCTTCCCAATCCCCGAGCTTAGTCAGAGTCTGGCCCTGAAAACGCCCGCCAGCTGATTCCAGCTGATTTGCCACTATTTTTAAGCATTTTGTTGCCGTTGTTGAGAGGGAGGAGCTTTCATATGGAGTTAAAACAACAAAGACCCCACCATTGGTTTCAAAACAACTAGGCTCAGTCTCTAGGTAGAATTCTTTAGGTATGCAGAAATAGTATATATTAAAATTTTCCTGAATGCTAAAAAAAAAGGATAGAAATAAATTAGATTTAAAAAAAGATAACGATAGACCTTCTGTTAAAATGCCTACAAGCGAACTAGAGTCATTTCATTGGACATCAGTGAAACTGTAAAATCTGCAAAAGCTCAGCACCAAATACGGGTTTCATTAAGGTAATGACCCCAACTCAATTTTGGAGTGGGGTGGGGGTGGAGCTAGGGTAATAAAACTGAGAATCTTTTGACTCAGCAGGTCTTCAAAGGCCTTAATGAAGTAACCTCATTATGGCTTAGTGTAGCTTTCTGCTTAGCCACACTTCCACTGAGCTGTTAAACAATAAAGAGCACAGCTGCTGTGTTATATCAATGTATCTACAAAATGATAATCATACACAAAAAAGAAAAAAATAGATAACTTACTTTCACACAAGGTTAAGGCCAATGTCAAAGTCGATGCACCACAGTAATGCTTGCAACAAAGCTTTTAGATAAAACAGTGTAAAAATGAAGCCATTAAATTTGCTTAAAACTGTTTTTGCCTGAAAGAATTATGTAAATTTAGAATAATTACAAATGAACATAAGTAAATTATAATGTAGCCTAGTGGTTAGGGCATTCGCCCTGCGACCAGAAAGTCCGGGTTTGATTCCCAAGACCGCTAGGCACCGCTGAGGTACCCTGAGCAAGGTACCGTCCCACACACTGCTCCCCGGGCGCTGTGTTCATGGCTGCCCCCTGCTTCACTTGGTGAATATTTCGTGCTGTTCACACTGTGTGCTATGGTGTGCTCACGTATGACAAATGGTCACTTTCACTTAATAATACTTATTAATAAGCTGGTTACTGGAATAGAGTTGGATTAACAGGTTCCAAACTTTATTATTTTGTACTGCATTCCATCCACTGCGTGGATTTACTGAAATAACCGTACAAAGAACCTCACCTGCAGCTGACCTGATTTGAATTTACTGTTCATTGGTTTTTAGAATTGCACCTGTAAGTACTGGGCCATTTGGAGGGGTTTGGAAATGATGAATCCACATTTGTTTATTTTATTAGTTATGTTTATTCTGAATTCTCACTGCCTGAATCAACGGCTTAGTCTTTTAGTTTACCTGGAAATAAAGGTAATTATGTATTTTAGTCATGTGTCTCTAGTGTATTCATTTGAGTCAAGCAAATTCAGCGTAATAATTGGTCACGTGTGAGTGTAATAACTGTGGAACTGCGTTAAGACCTCAGCACTGATAATTGGCACTGTGAGTAAAGACTATCAGGCTGGCTCAGTAGAAAAACAAGGAGTCTATTTGTGTTTCTTGGAGATGAAGTAAAGCTATTACTCCACTCGTAGGCTGTCTGCCCACGCTCAGGGTGCTTCTCTCTCTAGTCGATGTTTATTATCTGATAGTAGAGCAGTTTTTGGTGTGGGCGGGTGATCTCTTGTTCTCTTGCATTGCTCTTGCTACTAGAATGCTCCATGTGGAACACCCCTTTCTTTTTGGCAGCCCATCTTTTCCGCCCATGCAGTGAGTGCCCTGGCCTTGCAAGCTTACTGTACACTGTAACAAATCTGCATTTATTGCTCAACCAGCCATGGAGGCGACTGAGTGGGGCCATGTTGAGAGAGCGAGAGAGAGAGAGAGAGAGCGAGAGAGAGAGAGAGAGAGAGAGAGAGAGAGAGAGAGAGAGAGAGAGAGTAATGCACATGTGAAGCCAAGCTCACGTGAGTGTGGGTGCTCATGCAGTGTGTCTGCCCAAATGCATGATTAAGAGGCCCTCTTTACTAGAGCATTAGCCTGTCATCCACCAACCCTGCAAGGACACTTGTCTTCATTTCTAGCACCCTTACAATACAAAATCACACAAGTCTTATAGATCAGATATGAGGTTAAGCAATACAGAGAGCTGAGGTTTAACAGACATTTCTCCTGAGTTTATTTAGACTAGCAGTCCAGGCTTCTGTAGAGGAGCACTCTGCTGTTTTCTATTCTCTCTGTAGAATATGATCAGTTACTAAGAACAAAAATTTGCACTCTTGAAAATCCTTTGACTTAAAACACACAGGTCACAGTAATTATATAGTAATTTAACGAGTGATACTAGCTAAATAACTAGCTGACAGGCACCCACCATAGGGCATTTGAGCAGTCAGGCAGCAAGGCAGGCGCTTGCTAGTGTTGCGAGTACTTTCCATGTCTACTAATAAATAGTAGCTGTCCTCTTTCAGCTACTGCTGGCCTCAGAGAGAAGTTACCAGCCTGGAAAACACAAGTAAACTAAGAATTATAATGCTTTTTGTGGAAAGACAGCTTTGTGGCTTATTTACTGTTTTTTTCTCTGTGGTTATGGTAAGGCACGACAATGTACCCCTGCAAACTAATAATAGAAGGCAATGGGAAAAAGTTTCTACATCTGTGCAATGGCATCTGTAAAATAGTGCTTCCTGTTCTTTTCTAATTACGGAAAAGTAGGGAAAATAATTGAACAAATACTCACCCCATGTATAATAAATATATCAGAAAGAAATTAGTTCAAAAACCAATGAAATATTCTTTCAACTGCATGAGATTCAGAACCCAACTGTGTAAAACCAATGAGCTAGAGCCTTTCTTAAGAGACTGTACTCTTTTCTGACCTGAATAGGGCTCTCCACTTCATGGTACACTCTCACCCTTTTTAAAGACTTGGCTTAGAAAAAGAACCACCCTCCCTTCAAGCCTGGCACCCATAAGCTTTTCACACAAGCTGCTGGCAGCCTCTCCAGGTAGGTGTTCAGGTAGCTGTTAATCATGCTCTGTGTGGGTCAGCTTTGAGCCTTAGGCTGGGAACCATGCAGGGTTCCTCACATGACTGCAGGGAACCGCCCATGCGGAGCTGATGTGGTATTTACTCCCTGGCCCCAAACAGACACCTCCATAGAGCTGCCTTTGTTCACCACAGTAGTGTCCTGTCCTTTCAAGAGCCTTTGTAGCCTCTGTTTCTTGGTCCACCATTTCGTTTGCTTTGTTGATGAGCCCTGAACCAGATTTCATATGCCTTGGTTCAGTCTTGAGGGAGTTGACATCATACTATGAATCCAAAGCCTTTCAGTTGCCATCTGCAGAGAATCAGCAAAACACTATGACCGTATGTAATTCCAAAGAAATGACGATGCGTCACATTCACGTTTTCTAAGCACAGGTCCCTCCCAGAGACGCCAAAAGGATTTATACTAGGAGCAGGCAACCACAGATGAAAACGAATACTTTTTCCATTTCTTCATCACTTGACCTTAATGCTCTCCATTAGACACAAACCAGTGGACTCTCTCTACTGCCTGCCGCTCATTACCATTTTTGGGGTTAAACTAATCTCAGCCTCCTTTAACAAGAGCCCACAAGTGAAAGTCTGAAAGCCCTCATGAATCACGTAATTGTTTCATTTGCGGGAGCAGCTGCACAACGTGTTTTAAGTGGGACAGAGTGTATGTGGTTTTACTGTGCCCATTGAAGATGTGCTGCAGATATTATTCAAGTTCACATCCTCAACATCAAGGAGAATATTTTGTATTGAGTGAAAAAAGATGTCCCAGTTACCAGCGAGAGAATGCCACAGAGAGAAAAACAACACTGTTCACATAACCCCTAGTGCTAAACTGGCTTCCAGTGGCTTTCAAAGTTGGGTTTAATTTTACTTTTGGGATTTTCATTTGCATGTATACCCTTTGGAGGCACTTTAGAAATACGAGGGCATATAAATCTCAGTTCACACAACTTCAGCATAACTGGAAACAACTGAATGAGAAAACTTGAAGAAGAAGTTTATATGTCGCAGTTTTTAGAAACTAAATGTCGTTTCTTTTCATATCATTACAAATACAGAAAGCATTCTGAAAATGAATGCTATTTGACCTTCCCTTCTATCTGTGACAGGTGATATGCCCTCAAAATATGTTTCATTTCCACTGAACAAGGCAAATCAGAGGACAAGCAGAAAGTCCTTGATAATGTAAGTCAGAGGGATACAGGTCAGCCCTTCCTATAAATCTTGCATGGCAGTGAGGTTCCCCAGAAAAGCAGGGTGATAGTGGCCTCATGATGATGATAATAATGATGCATGTGTGAGTGTGTCCATGTGTATGATCCATTTATGGTGGCTGGCTGCCCATACATGCGGAGTAAGCCGTGCCTGTGGGTGCTGTTCTCCCCACTGCACCTTTCTTTTATGAGAACCTCATTAAGCCGACATGGAAAGCAGCAGAGAGAGAATCACATGCACAAACAAACACAGTGGCACTTTATTTCCAGAGAATGAATGCCTTTTATGTTCATCTTCATAATACTTGTTATATATAGTGGAAGCAGGACAATTCCTTTTTTGTTTATTAGACCAATTTCACAGGGAAAATATGAAACAAATCTAAAGTAACTGGATTAAAATAGTTACAATTACTTAAATAAAATTACAATAAATACATTATATGAGTAAAAAAGTTACAATAATGAGCACACCTAGAAATGATTCTGAACAAAAATGGTACCATCGAAGCTCTTTTAGAACACTTAGCCCATCTGAGCGGTCATGAACTCTGTAGTAGTCACCCACTTCCTTTTTCACTGGGGAACAAATAAAGGCGACAAAGTGGGCAAATTCCTTTAAGTTGTTTATCCATTGCATGGTACCAGCTCAGTTCAACTCTACTCAACTTGCTTTATGGTACCTGGCACCTAATGCAGCTGGTGTTCTAGTGGTTGGGCATTTGCCCTCAGATCAGAAGGTCATGGGTTTAAATCCCCAGACTGCTAGATACACCTCCGAGGTGGCTTTGAGCAAGATGCCATCCATACACACTGCTCCCCGGGCGACCCTCATTGGTGGCAACCCCCTACTTTGCTTGGTGAAGGGGTTAAATTGTTCCCACTGTGTGCTATGCTGTTGTGTGAGTACAAGGGTTCGCTTTACTTGTTTGTTTTCAGCTGCACTTAGCAATGAAGCAAAGTCAATGTCATATTCAACATAAAAAACAGTAGCAATGGAGAATACTGAAGGATCTCCTGTGTTGGTTCTCTGTGTCCAATCAGTAGTCTACTTGGCTCACTTCGGAACCAGGGCTCTCAAGTCTCACGCAATGAGCGTGAGACACACACATCTGACTGTCTTCACACGCTCACACGCCACACCTCTGATTTCTCACGCAGAATCTAGGCTGCCCATTGAACACCACCATCAACGTTGGGTGCTTCGCTGTTATTCTGTTGCTTCGCAACAACCCCCGCCCCCCGCTCGGTCGCATATCCCGAAAATCTCAAACGCAGGTTTTGGGTCAACTTGAGAGCCCAGTCGGAACCATTACAGAGTAGTTACAAAAATGGTCAGAAATTTACTATATTTGCCTGATAGAGAACCAAAAGGGTTGGGTGGAGTCAAGACGAGCTGGTACCATGCAGTGGAAAAGTAACTTTAGTCATATTTTAGCATGGGGCAGAAAAAAGAACAAAAATAAATAAGATATTTCCTTAAAAATCAGGCATTGTGTATAACAAAACAGCTACTCTTCTAATATACTTATATCTAGCGTCAGAGCAAATGACTGAAACTTTCACTGGAACTTGGTTCTATAGTCATATGGGACAAAAAAGTAATTGTTGGGTTTTTTTTAACAGAAAAGACTCAAAGTGGCTTTGGTATGAGGACAAGAATGGATATACAGAAAATAATTCCACCCCCATCTTTTTATCATCACGACCTAGGCTGCACTGAAAAAAGACACATGTACATCAGACATTGTTTAAGGCTTCATATTTTAGAAAAGAACAAGTAACGTATAAATGGGTAAAATACTCTCAGGGTTCTACGGGTTAAATATTTTGAAGGATCTATGAGACTGTATCTGCTGCAAAGGCCCAGGGCTGTTAGTTAGTATACATGCCACCATGGATTCCAAGAAGTACATGAGGGTTTTAAATGAAAATCTGACTGTCTCTGCCAAAAAGATAAAACCATGTCAGATCTTTCAGCAGGACAGTTATCCAAAAACCTATTTCTAAATCCATACAGAAATGGTTTAATGACCACAGAATCAAACTTTTGGCACACCCAGTGCTGGCACCCTGACCCAGACCCCACAGAAAAGCTGTGGGTGAACTGAAGAGGAGTTCACAACCATGCAGGCATTAGAGAAATTCTGTAATGACGAATGGTTTCAGTATTTTTCTATCTCAAATATGCTGTTGAAAGGGGATTGCATATAATTATTATTGTTGTTGTCACGGCTCGGTCAGTGGCCGTTAGGGGCCACTGATTTTCTGTTGTTTTTTGGTCTTTTATTTTGACATTCTGTTCTGTTTTCCTGCTTGTTTCCTGTTTACACCTGTTTTGTGTTTGTTCTGTGATTACTGTATGTATTTAAGTTCTGTTTTGTGTTATCCACTCTGTCTGTCCATCGCCTCACATTTCCAGTTTCATGTTTCTGTTCTAGAGCGGCCATAGAGCCAGGTTTTTTTTTATGTTCTCGTTTTCTCGTTCATGTTTATAAAGTGCCTGACTGCCATGGAAGCCTCCCTGCCTTGTTCCTGCTGCCCCCGAGGTAAATCACGAACAGTTGTCTTCATAGAAAAATGTACTTAAATTATTTCAATTATGTTCTCATATTTTCACTCTGAAATTTAGCTTCTTAACCACAAAGATATTTTTCCATGACCTTCCTCACCCCTCTTTACCATGGGTCATTATGGAACTGGCTGCAAAATGAATGCAAAAAGGGCCCAATTAACAACGAAATCCTGAAAGTGAATGCTAAACATAATGAACTGCACTGAGATGTGTACAGCAATAATTCAGGCTTATATTTCAAATCAAGTCAAGTCAAGCCAAGCTTTGTCATGCCAGTCTTTTTATCACTGCTGAGTGAGGAAGAAAACACAATTCATCTTTAACATCTTCACAACAGGAGATTTTATCTTATTCTATTTCATTAACAGACCTCATGTTTCAATTAATACTCATCACACACACAAGTCACTGTGGTACTGTGTTGTTTTTATTAAACTGTGCTCTACGCCTGTGTACAAAAGGTCCCACAGAAAGCTATGATGATGGTGATTATTATAGCTAACATATTATTATTACATTTTTATTATTACTATTATTATAGATACAGATGCACAGGCACATCATTTTGTTTCCGTGTGTATTAGAACAAAAAACACTGCAGTACGAATACAGCCTCTTTACACTCAATTACACTCACTAAACGCCTACTTCACTGGTGTGTAGGAGTTGATGGCTATCTGCCTCTTTCATCCCACAACTCGACTGCTGATACAGTCCTGTACAGTATGTAGGTCAGCATTAATGTATGCAGCACCTGAGCTAGCAAGAACATCCTCCGCCAAGGGGGCGGGCCGCTATCAGAGAACGATGGCTTTACGATTAGAGGACATGATCGTTAATCACGGCCTGCATCAAAGAACCCCGGCTTCAAATGAGTTACTGTATTTCGGTGTGCTTGCACAGGCGGATGGGCAAACACAAAGTCACAGTGACACTGGCTGTGTGTGACTGGGCTGACAGCTCGCAGCTTTGTCGCAGGGGTGGTGCTGTCAGAGAGGTGAATATAGAGGACGCTGGGGACCGTGAGATATTACTGAGGTAAAAGCGCAGGGCCGTATGGCACAGTGGAAAAGGAGGAAGAAGAGGAACAGCTCTAAAGCCTGCAGCTGGACTCCCCAGGCAGCCTTACACACTTTACTGCATTGCAGAGAAAACAGGATGGAGGCACACACACACACACACACACACACACACACACACACACACACACACACACACACACACACACACACACACAC
>JBBPCW010000106.1:27495731-27506772 GCA_037974425.1 Phenacogrammus interruptus
CTTTCTTTCTTTCTTTCTTTCTTTCTTTCTTTCTTTCTTTCTTTCTTTCTTTCTTTCTTTCTTTCTTTCTTTCTTATCAATATGCCTGAGTTATGTGTTATGAGTTATAACCACAGAAAATCTTATTTTGTTTACATGCTGGACTATAAACTGTAATAAACTGTATCTCCCCTGTTTGGGTAAAAGCATTTCCTCTAACTGTCTCCAACCAAAACGCTCTAGAGTATCCCTGGCTGGGGGGTTTGCTCATTCTGAGGTATGGCCAGTGGAGCTCCAGCTTAGCGCTGAATGGACAACAGTGTGTATGTTTTACTGCATCACTGGGCCGGGAGGTGACAGGAGGGAGGGGAACGGGGAGAACGCAAAACACAAACCAGCCCAGGACGTCGTCTGCTCCCCCTGCTCTCAGAGGGGGGCTCCCCCCCCCCCCGCCTTCGTTCTGCTGCTGAAAGGAAAAGGAACGGTGGGGGAGGACTAATGATAACAAGGCAGTCCTATATCTAGCAACACACAAGAGAAGAGTTCCTCAGTGAATTGCGCAAATGTCATGTCAAAACCTTGTAAGTGCCTTCCCCTCCCCCAGCTTTTATTTACTCCAAAACATCAGCTGTTCTTTAAATTGTGCGAAGGGATAGACTAGACATGGAACAAAACAGCTTACATTGAGAGATAAGATCAAGTTTACTTTCTTAAAGTTGACATTTTTGAGACACATGGTTTTGATACAAACAGTGCGATTTGTGTGATAAAACCCTAACCCCTGGAAATGGTCCAAAAATTTTTTTTTTCATTTTTACTCTTTCTGCTATAATGTTTCCATTGTAGAGAAAGAAGGTTTTGTTATGACAGGTCAAAAGCGTTGACATGCTTTTCAAACGTTGTTGTAAATTCCATATGTGGCCGGTCATTGGCAAGCCTTACTCTGTTTGCCCTTCCCTTTTGTTAGGCCTGATCCTTTAGAGATTTTCTGCTGACACAGAACAGGTCGTATATCGAAAGAGCAATGATGGATCAGTCGATCGTAAGTGAGGATGAAAGACAGCAAGAAGCAGGCTGAGTGTCTGTGTTGCCAACTATTATAATAATTAAGGCCTGAACCCAGATTGAAAGAGAGAGTGGGCAGCGCTCTCTGTACAAATGTATTTCTCACGGGCCTGACAGGAATTCGATGGCCACGTGTTATCTCTCTCTGGAGATAAGGAGGCACTTTTTTCTCCCTCTGACACATCACTGAATGGATATCTCAGCAGTCAGGTTCATTATATAATTTCTGCAATGAGAGGGAAATCAATACATGCATTAAACATTTAAAGAGGACAGCTATATTGAGAGCCGAGGGATGGGAGGTGGAGAGATTAATTACTGCATAACCCCCCCCCACACACACACACACACACACACTGTCTCTTGCTCATACAGTCTCTCACCTCGTCTCACTTACAAACACATGCGTTCATCACAACACTGTCATGTTTCATGAGGTTACATCATTCCACTGTAACCTCCCTTTGTCTGTGATTTTCTTTCTCCTGTTTTATTTTGGTTTGAAACTTCTCCCATGTTCTTCCCGAATCATATCATAATGGCTGAGCCTATATGATGAGATAATTGTGGAAAGTCTCAGCAACTGGTTAACCAAGTCCATCCGGTCTTTCTGTGTGCTGGAAAGGGAAGTGAAAGTCTGGATTTGATGGACTCACTCTCATCACATGGACATTTCGAGCGTCCGGCTGCTGTGACATGGCACGAACTCGCTTACACAAGTGTTGATGGTGACATTCATGGATCTACACTGCTATAAACAGAGAAGAACATTGTACATCAACTTCTGTTTATTCGAATCTGAGCGTGTTTGCAGCCACCGCCTGCTTTGCCCATTCGGACTTTTGTTTCGTCTGTTTTTAATTTTTGCACATTTTTGAAATTAAACATTTTGAACATTTGTGATGAATGGATCACAAGAAAGGGTCCAAAATTAATTGCAATAATGTTTGGATCTGTCACGTCCAGGGGGGCTAGGCACTACCTCTGGGCATGGAGCAGACTAGGAGCCAGGGATCCATGCTAGATACTTCTATTCGAAATAAATAAACTAACAGAAAAGGGCATGAGGGCCACCAGATACAGGAACGAGAACTAGAACCAGGAATAACATGCAGGAAAATGAGGCGTCAAAACGAGGCGATGGACACATGACTAAAGCAAACACAAACAGAACTTAAATACAGAACCTAATCAGAACTAAACACAAGACAGCTGGAACCAAAGAGACACGTGACACATGAACAGAAAACAGATGCAAACCAAGACATGTGACAACAGAACCACACAGACAAGAACGTCAAAATAAAAGACCCCAAATCAAGAACAGAAAACAGAATCAAAAACCAGAAAAGCAGCAGCCTCTAACGGCCACCGACCGAACCGTGACAGGATCCAACAAACATAACGTTTAAAATTACTTTTCTGCCTAATTAACATCTAATTAACAGGATTTTCCACTTACTGCAGATAGAGTCAGGTAGTGTAGTGTGGTGTCCAAATTTTGTAAAGGACTGTAGCTGTGAGATAAGCAGCACTGGATGTCACTAGTCACCCAAATAATACATCACCAAAAACCCTCAAAATCTCAGTCAAACCGCACTAGCTGTTTATTAGGGTGGCACAGACTTGTGGATGTGGTTTAGAGCGCGCTATGATTAACGCCGAGCCGTAAGAATGCGCAGAATTTCACAGTGTAGCCAAACGCTACCAGCAGCCTTGTTTGACAACAGGGTCTGTTTTCTCGAACACAGGAGTATGAGCTCTGATCTAAAATCAGTTTTTGTGGCAATGACTTTTTTTCAATTATTGGATCTAAGATCAGTCCACTCCAGCCCTGGTGTTATCTAAAATTAACGTCCCCAGCATTTTTAAAGCTCACAGTAATACACACCATGTCCTAAACCACATCAAGAAGTCTATGTTAACTTAATGAAATGCTGGATGTAGTTTGAGTGGGCAGAGAAACGTTTTCAGGCTGAAATCAATTTAGGTGACTATAGATTTACATGTACATTTACATATTTGACATTTACTATTTGCTCTTATCCAGAGGAAATTACAAAACACCTTGTTGTTCACTCAGATAATGTATCCATAGCTAGTGCTATAGCACACTGGCAGAGACAAGAATCAGTGCTGATAATTAGCAATGTACATAATTCAGTAATAAGAGAACAAATTAAAGATTTTGTTACAATATCAGCAAATTGTTTTTATAGCAAATGGACTAAGAAATTGCCCAGAATGCCTTCAAATGGATTCCATTCTTATATGTTATGTATTTTCTTCTTTTCCCTTATAGACCACTAGTCGATGGATCTGATGGCATAAAATTATATTTAAAAAAATGCAAAAAGTGGTAAGAAACATATTAAACTGAGAGCAATCCAGTTTAAAAGTTTTCTTTGGCTCTGAGGGATGAGCTCTCACTCTCTTCTTTTATTCTGCTTGCATGTTGAACCCCTGAACCCCACATGTCCAGCACATGTTTCTGCGCTCTGCTGAAATGACAGACTCCTTTCTCTGAAAGCTCTGTGCTCAGTCATTTCCCTCATTCTCTCCCTTCACTTGACTTTTCCACTGATCAGTTTATTGAGGGTAGAGTTATGTATAAAAACTGGCCCGAAGAGCACAAAAAAACTCCAGTTTTCCAGACCCCAGCAGCTCTGACAAAAATAAGGTTGCGACAGATTTCCCCAGCCAGCGGTTGACTAATGCTCAAAGCATTCATCAAATCCCAGGCTCTACAACAACAATAATGAATAATAGCACACTTGAAAGCCGTTCTTCTGTTCCTCTGTTCATAACCAAGGCGTCGCCTTGGCATATTGAGATTCTGCTATTGAAAATAGCTCTGACTAGACATGTTGTGACTGCTGTGACCCGTGACACCCATGAGCCACCATTGTATTCCAGGCCTAATGTATAACCTTTGCCTGCCGCTGTTTGCTTGGAAAGCAGTGTTAAGTGGAATACCAAAAATCAATGCATCCATTTAAAGCTTTAAAGCCATTCTAGTGTAAGTGGCATTCTTGTTGTTCTTATTGATCTGTCACCGTTGGCTGCAGCTAGCCAATAGGGTGCAGGGTGGATCTGTCTTATCCAATCGGCCTGTTGCCATGGTCTAACCTACGACTGCACACCAGATCAAATCGCAAACACGCTGAAATGTAGAAAAGGATATTTGCTCGCAGCATATTGGTCCCAACAAAAAGCTCCGGTCCATTATAAGCACTGCTCTGAATTTTATCTTATCGACTGTGTTTACTTAATCATTCACTTCTTTTTGCACTCATTCCCTGTAACAAACTACAGCCCACAGTCGTCACATGCTGTGGCCTGTGCTCTGGTACAGTGCTGTGTGTTTATGGGCTGTGATATTGGACCAAAGTCAGTGAATCATCATACCTGTTGAGATATTGAGGAGTTGGCCTGGTTCGCAGCTGTCATGAGCTGAAAACTTCCAGGAAGCAACTCTGACATGAATATACAATACTTTAAAAGTATCCAGAGCTGCAGCGGTGTTGAGGTTTAGCTCAAAAGCAGAGAGTGCGAGAGGGGGAGTTTATGAACAGCCTAAAACGCAGCGTATGACGTTTTAGTGGACACACACAATCACCAGCGTGACGATCTGTGTGCAGCTTCGTGAAATGAATGAATGCAGACCAGGACATTACTGCACGGAATTAAACAGGGAAAGCATCAAAAGTCACTCTTTTTTGTGATCTATGTTCAAATTTTACTTAACATCTTAAAAACATACTGTTATTTGTAAAAATGGACAAAAATATGAATGAAATGCAGGCCTTGGGGTGGCATTGGTAGTTTTACGGTGTTTTTTAGATTTGGTGTGTCTGTTTGAGAATGCTTATGAGCCTTAATGATGATTTTGCAAGCTACTTACACAATTCTAATTGTTGGCTTCATTAAAGAAGCCAGCTTTGGACACCGATCACATACTAGCAGATTGGCCATAATTGGACGAAGGCAAAAAAAAAAGGATGATTTTTGACCAGACCGTCGCTAAGTGGGCTCCCTGTTGGGACGGTCACTAGCGGTGCTCCTCCTGTCAGACCTTCGGAGGCTTTTGAGGAGCCACTGGTGCCTCCATCTGTCACAGCTGGTGGCTGTCTTTTTTGTCTGGGCCAGTGGTGGGGGTATCGAGGTCCTGAGATTTGTTTGTGGTGGGAGTTGACTGAATGGCCCTCCATAATGATCCTCCACTTCCTAAAGCACTCAACCATGACCATCCCCCTTCACCTCCCTGTCCTCTCCTCTGAAGCATGCTATTTACATATGTAAAGTCCAGCTCCTCTGCTCTGACCCGGCCTGTCTCTTTCAGGCCGTCCTGAATGGAGACGCGTTCGCCATTTGCGCACAATGCTACTGGTTTTTCACACGTCCGTGTGTCTCTTTAAGAGAGGTGCGAATGTTAAGTGATAGCAGCATTCACATGTTCACTGTTGTTCACTGTTAGGTTTATAGCTGCAGGGTGAAGTCGTAGAGGTGGAACTCTGTGGTTTTTTAAGGACCACCCAACTCTATCCTCAATTATAACCCAGAACAGGAGAATGGCATTAGATGAAGTTACTTGTAATGTTGTCCATCTTTGGCTTATAAATACACGAGACGTATGTTGTCGCTGTTGTAAGTCTTTGAGATCTTAGAACTTTCAAAGAAGGGAGAAATGTAATGAATGTTAATCTAATGAGGTTTATTTCATGACATTTTGGACCATTTTAATTTGTTCATTAATCTGATATAAAAAAACAAACAGCTGGTGTTTTTGAATAAGGCACATATGAAGGATATTTCTATATTGCAATTGTATTTTTAAAAAATATATATATTTTTATTACCTATTCTTGTTTTAGGAAAAAGTCTGTGATGGCTGTAAATTCTCTTTCTCTCTCTCTCTCTCTCTCTCTCTCTCTCTCTCTCTCTCTTTCATAGCACTAATTCTATGTGCGTACTGTGTACGGTGTACGATCAGGAACATCTAAACACTTCACCCAGATGTCACACTCCGTGTTCAGGTTCATGCCCCCCCTTCCTCTCATACAAAAAACAAAAGCGGTGAAATATGAGTGGACCTGAGCAAAAGTGACGCAACTTCTAAATGATTCGCGCGGAGAGAAGCCAGAAGCGGAGAGCTTCGGTCGAATTAGCTCAAATAAAGAGAGGGAAAGATGAACACAAAGTACCTTTAGTGTCACATCTCTGTTTACTCTCCTGCCACTGGTCTATAAACGGAGTGTAGGTTTAACGGCAGGAGGAAACGTCTTGATAATGTTACATTTTCCCAAGGCTTTGCTCTAGCTGTGGCACATGTTCGGTTTAATGACCCATGGTTCAGCTGTTTAAAGGCACAGATTTGAGTATAATTCTGTGCTCAGTTTAATGAGTTTACTAGAGGTATGTGATTGATGCCAAACAGCACAACAGTGCACATTTCTCAGCTTCCTAACTGAATTAATTAGAGTCATTACAAGTGATTTGTTCGAGGGAGAAGCGGGGGTCAGCCAAGCTTTGTTAATTAGAATCAAACACTAGCCATGACACATAAAAGCTCATCTGAAATATGATCACAAACCTCCAGTCTATGGGAAAATGGCATGAGTTCTGTAATTCCTGGTATCAACAGTTGGATTCAATAGCTAGTGCTAGACCACAGCAATATATTAATTAATTATTATTGCAAATATTTATAAACATTGATTGACTGTTTCAGTGCAGTGGAAAAGTATTTATTGCTAAATAAATTTTATTTTTCCATATTACCAGCTCATTGCTAGATCACAGGGAACTTCATTTAATGTGTTATATAATATAATATTTAATTTTTCTAGCTCTGTGTAATTACTGACATACAGTGATTGCTGGTTTTGGATGGGTGAACTGACATATCAGTTATTATTAGCTAATAACAAATGTCAGTGTTTGGCTAATCACTGGTCACATTAAATATATACATGCTCATATACCGCAGCAGTAATAGCAAATTAACAAAACAATCCCGTTTTACAGAGGTATTGCACTTACAATATGAGCCGAACAAGACTAGATATTACCACATAATGATATGGTCACCATTTGACTTTGCCTAACTCTTAGTGTAACCACAAGTTTGTATTCTGTGTGTATTCTGTGTATGTGCAATATTCTACAATGGCTTTGAGCAACTAATCAGAGGACAGATCTGTCAATCCCTTCTACTACTGAATGCATAAAGCAGCAAGGCATAGGGGGAAACTGTGGACTTAGTTTAAATACAAATCTAATAAATAGCAAATCTAGTCGGCACTTCCCTAAACGTAATACAGCTCATTACACTGCACAATCACAGGCTATGTGAATATACAGATTGGGCTAGAGGTAAATCAGCCCTGTTTGGCCGAGTGTACGTTTTCTTGTTAGTAGTGCTAATGTTCGTAAGTCCACAAGAGTACAAAATAATTCTTGTTTTTTGTGAAATGATGGGAATGCCAATTCCTACAATGCCTCAGTAAATTTGACACCCAAAGTTCAGTTTGTTTGACTAATGTGTACACTGGCACGGTACACTGAACTGCGATTGAGGAGGTGGTCCTGGGTTTAGTTCAGTTAAACTCCCAGTGTGACCACTAACCGTGTCCATACACTCCGTAAATCTGGCAGCTCACTGTTTGAAAAGGATAAAGCGGTGAGTAATGTGATGACGTAAGAGCGCTTGGGTTCGGAACATTAAGCTCAATGTGAGTGCAAGCTGCTGGTGTAGTGGGGAGGGGGCACAATGGTGTTCGGGCACTGCGACCAGTCTCACTAGACTATTTATACCAGCTATCCTGATAGTCTTCACAATATTCTTAGAAAAATCGATCATGACACAGTTTCTTATAACAACAGTATCATATCATCATATCACCCACCTGTATTCCAGCGTAAATTGCATTATTTATCAGTACACACTACACACACACACACATTTTTTTTTCTAGATTTCCGATTATATGTCAAGCGGACAAAGTCAGGGAAGCGTATATCAGACCAGAGGAAAAATGCTTATATCTTTAGCCCTTAATGATATGGGCGACTGTTGTACATTTGTGAGAGGATATGCTGATAAGCATTCAAATCTGTCAGCTTGCCTATGAATGCACATTCCAGGAGTCTATTTGACTTTGTATATCTCCCATGCTGAAGTCTTAGACTTTATGGCATGTTTTTATGGGCTGTGTGGATTAAAATGCTTAACTTCTATTGTCTCCCTCTCTGAGAAGTCTGCTTAAATACTAGCTAATCCATTCGGAGCTTTGCGCTAAGCCAACACTTCCTCATCACTTTGCCCAGCATGGGAAAAAAAGGAGATAAACGAGTGGCATCTCCGTCTCACCCAGCTCTCGCTCTCTCTCTTTCTCTCTCCCTCGCTATCTCTCTGATGCCTGTGGTAGGGCTGTTGCTTGTGCTGCGGTATTATAGTAAGAAGAGGCCTTTTCTCTCTTCCTCTTTATTCTCCAAGAGCGAATATGTAATTACCTGGGCTTGGGTTTCAGCCTGTGCCTGTTCGGTCAGGTCTGCGCCCACGACAATCAACACATAAACAGCTATAAACACAGGGCTGGAGCTCAGCTGGAGGAGCACAGCTGCTGCTGTTTACCCTGAGCAGCCCAGAAAAACATCCTGTACCATACAGTCTGTGCGCCGGGCTGCTCCCCTCCAATAATAAACAGCAGCACAGTGCCTTAGCGCAGACCCAGGCCCAAAACACGCTGGGTGGCTCATCAGCTACTCTACTGAAACGTCCCTCTCTCCTCGAACATGAGCCAGACGAACTCAGAGAGCGACAGTTCAGCCAAATATCAAATTTACACAAGTTTTTCCCTTTTCCCCAATTGTAGTCCATGAGCCAAGCCACTACAAGGCTAACGTAGCTTGTAAGTTATGGAAGCTTACTTGCAGTAATTAGCATTTGTCCAAACGACATGCCTCAGTCATTACACATGTAGCTCAAAAGTCGATAGACTATGTTTATATTTTCTGACACTGTATTAAAAATTGGACAAAGGAACAGGCAATAGTAAGACTTCTGTTTTTATCTACATGACATCCTTTTGGTCATTTTTAGACCAGTTTATCATCCAAGAAAACGTAATTTTGGGTAAGAGGAAATGGTCTAAATCTGATATTTGGTGTAACCATCTCTTTAAAGAAAATAGTGATCTTAATGGCCAGCTGTTGGGCCGTGCATGAAAGGTGTACTTACTTCAGCACAGCCACTTATTGCTATTACTATCCTTTTTCGAAAGTGCCTTAAAAGGGAATATCCCTAAATGTTCCCTCTGCTTTTTTTTTCATTAACAGTGAGTTAATCATGCAATAACTGAGTGCAGCGTTGGCCATTAAAGTGAAAAAAGAACCTGAAGAGAAGAAAACTCTTAATGGCATACCTTGGCAGCAGAACCATGACAGTTAACAAAAGTGTGACAGCAGCATTGTGTGTTTCTTTCGAATTGCGCAACGCAGTGGATGTTTATGTCTGATTAACCTATTGAGTGCGTGGGATGTTAATAGTTTTGTTGTGTCTGAGCTAGGAGAGTCCAAACGCATCTGTCAGTCAGTGAGGTGCGGCAGGCCTGTTTTGAATGACTGCATGTGCGTGTGCTGAAGAAGCGATGACACGGGCAGCTCTTTAAGAGCAGTTAGGACGTTTGTACATGCGTGTCTTTTCTCCCCGGTCTTGTTTTGGTTGTGGAGTCATTGAACTGCTCTGGTATTTCCAGCTCAGACAAAAAAAAGTATTTGCCCCTGTGCTGTTCCTTGAGGCCTGAGCAGAGTGAGCTGGAATGTGACTATATTAATGAACCTGTTTGTCTCTATCGCAGCAGTGGCATTCCACAGCCCGCCAGTGAAGATTAAGAAAGAGCCTCAGAGCCCGGGCTCAGACCCCAGCCAGTCATGCAGCCACAAGCAGAGCTTCAGCTACCCCAGCGGAGAGCAGTGCCTTTACGCCAGGTCAGCACACACAATCAGCGACTGTACTTGAGCATCAGGCGTTCACTGCATGAAATGTGCTCTTATATTTTCTAAAATAAAACAGAGAGATAAAGTTTAGCCCCGTATCATGTGTTCTGTAGAATCAATTCATATTAAAGTTTCATAAATGTATTGGTATGGGCTCATAAAGAGACAAAAATGTCACCATTTCACCATTTTTCTGCTATTTGAAACATAATGCCAGGTCCTCTTTTAGAGATCTTTAGACATTTAGGTCAGGATTTAAGGTTATTATTTATATTATAACATTTTTATTATATCTTATTTATAGGCTTATCTAAGATAATTTCACCCGACAATCACTTTCATATGACACCTAACTAAAATCAGAGTCTGTAGTTGCATAAAACCACAGTTAATGTAAGTGTTTATCAGAATTCCTAATTATATTCCTAATTACACTCTTCACACGATTCATGTACAGTTTTATTCATTTAGTTTTTTTTGGCTGTCCTACAGTGCCTATGAACAGAAGAGAGCAGCAGCGACAGCAGCTTCAGCAGGACCAAAGAGCTCCTGCCCCGGGACCCCCATGTCCCCCATGCAGCATTATTCCCCCAAACCGCCGGTGGGCACTCGCCCTGAAACAGGGTACATGAACCCACCCTCTGCCAGCCAGTCGCACCCCAGCCATAGCCACAGCTACCCCATGAACCACAGGTAACTCAACAACATCCTCCATTCCAACAGAGGGTTATAATTGTAGGCTATGTTCATATTACAGGCCTTACTGCTTGATCCACATTTTTCAAAAAATCCTTTTGCACATCAGCCTCTCATGCATGATTCATATTTTCACATACGCAAAAAGTTGATGTCAGCTGTGTGTGTCCACATGAAAACTAAAAAAGAATTTCTGGTCTTCCTGTTCGTATTACAGTTGCCATTCATTTACATTTACATTTACGGCATTTAGCTGACGCTCTTATCCAGAGCGACGTACATCAGTGCTTAAGAATTCCAC
>JBBPCW010000106.1:27510768-27531540 GCA_037974425.1 Phenacogrammus interruptus
AGGGTGTTTCGTCCGTTTTTATTTTATTTTTGAAATATTCATTTATCGGCCATTATAAATGCCGATACCGATAGTTTAGAAAATGCCTAATATCAGCCGATAATATCGGCCTGCCGATATATTGGTCGGGCTCTAGTGACAAGTGATGAATACAGAGACAAGTGAATTACAGAGTCTGTCTTTTATACAGACGGTCAAACCAGCAGATACACAGACAGCCAGTCTATAGATGTCACTCATAGGAATGCCATCAAATCTGCATTCCCTGCTTGAACACACCCACTTGAGCTCAGTGAGGGGTTGTTAATGAGCTGATAAGTTGGACCAGGTGTGTTGAGAGCACAGGAAACGTTAAAATGTGCAGGGCCATCGGTCTCCAGGACCCACTTCCTGCACAGTGTAAAAGTAAAAAAAAAAAAAAGCCGTGTCACTTTCATTAAGAAAACGATATTCTATAATCAGTATAAGTTTAGAGGTTGTTACTTAAGAGCATATTCTTCTGTTTTATCCTGTAGACGCACCTGGTTGCACCTCCATGTACCATCACAATGAGGGCTACCCCAATCCACAGCACAACAATGAAGGTAAGTACAGCCGACAACACGAGCAGAAAGAATTTTAGTTGTGTATTGTTTGCTTTATACATTGTGCAAAGATGATTAAATGTTCAAAAGAATCATTTAGACTTAAAGTTTAAAACATTTCACATGAAGTTAGCAATTTAGAGGCGCAACATCTTGTTGCCTGGTGCAGATTTACGGACAGCAGTAGTCAGTGTCCACTGTAGGCACATAAAATGACAAGTTTGGGAGGTGTACACCTCACACCCATCAGTCACGGCCCACTCGGATTGGCCAAAGCTGTGTGGTCATTGGCTAACCAAGCCAGCGGGCCTGTGTTTCCACTGGCACCAGCCCTCGTCTCTCCGCTGCCTGAAGAATTCCAGAGTAAATATTACTGCTGGAAAAGGCCCGTATTTTTCCTGGAGCAAAGAAAAATAACCCACCTCTTCGCTCACTCTGTTTGTCGCACCATTTTGGGTCATTTTAGTCGCAGGCCGGGCTCCTCTCCGTAATGAGGGATTAATTACAGTAACTTCCTTTACTGAGAGTCTAGTGTCCTGCATGCAGATGATAATTGTTGCACTTTCTCCACGTTTCTCATTTTCAAAAAATAAACTAGCAATAGTAGCAGGGTTGTAATGAAACGGTACAATTATGTAATTATCTGCAGACAGTAATTGTATTTTTTTTAAATGGCTGTGATTAATATCTGCTCTGGTTGGTTTGTCTTCCTGTCTCCATTAATAAAAACATTACATCAGCCAAGCAAGGGAACTAACTCTGACCTTGTCCTGTTTTTAGGCTACGTGTTTGAAAATGATTCCCGCGTCGTTCCTGAGAAATTTGAAGGTGAGTGTCAAGCACGTATTAACTTCAAAGCTCTGTACTGACCTTAAACGGGACACTGAGACTCATGATTTCATGAGTAACAATGCGAGCTATACAGCAAACGCTATGGAAATGGAAACACAACCTCTTTCTGCTCATAGTTTAAGATCAAATCCGTGTTGCTGACAAAGAATTACATGCACTATGTTGCAAGAGCCCATCTCAGTAACATTATCGAGTGTCTAAAAGCGTCAAATTGTGTCCTAAACAATGACAGTCTGGGTGTTTTTACATAAGCTGCGTTGGGTTGAGGCTATGGGCCGCGCTCTTGTGACGTCGTGAAGGAAGCAGAGCTGTTGGTTCCCATGGCTCGGGTGATTGATGGGCCTGGAATATCTGTAGATCATTTCAACTGGCTCAACTGGTGGAAGCACTCTACTGAGGTGTCAGTTATCCTGCAAAGTTCTCACGGTCTGATTTGGTAAAGCCTAGAGTCGTTAATGCCAAGCCGATGTGAACAAGTCATGGGAAAAGTCAAAAGCATAAACACTGGACATAGAAACTGACTGCTTCATTAGAGGGACGTTCAAAAGCTAGCATTCCGAATGTTATTTGTATAATAAACGGCATTGCATATTCAGCATTGCAATCTGCATTCCCTCATTGCCTTGTAGGTGAAAGAGAATTCAGTTTGTCTCCTTTTTCAGTTTTTGTCCATCACTGTTCTTGCACTACCAAACCAAGCATGCATTCCACAAATACATCATACAAAAACGGGCAATCTATAATAATCTACAATAATCTACAATAATCTACAATAATCTTCAACAAACTTTCACTGCTCCCCATGGTAATGAAACATTCAACCGGTGATGCAGTTCCAGGGCTCTCAAGTTGATCCAAAACCTGCGCGTGAGATTTTCGGGATGTGCGGCCGAGCGGGGAGTTGTTGTTCCGTTTGCCGAACGCTGAGCGGGGGGAGGGTGTGTCTTGCGAGGCAAGAGGATAACAACAGGCAGCCTAGATTCTGCGTGAGAAATCGCAGGTGTGAGTGTGTGAAGACAGTCAGATATGTGTGTCTCACGTTCATTGCGTGAGACTTGAGAGCCCTGCAGTTCCTAATGAGGACACAATCATTGGCATTCGCCACAAATCCAAAACAAACCATTTAAGCCGTTTCCCTAAAGCCCTTAGAACCGAGTGCAGCAAATGGCAAATTGTTGTCAAAACAGCTCTTTATATGGAAGTGCCCCCACTTTGTGTTGATGCTTGAGGTGACAGACGTCATGCTGAGCTTAGTTTGGGGTTCCTTTGTCACATAAAACTAAATTGTAATTAAAAAAAAAAAAAAGCAAATAACTGCTACTGGGGTTTTAAAAATGGCATCACATAAAGAACAAAAATGGCCAAAAATCTTTTAATTTAGAAAAAAAACACAACAGAAATAAAATCACATCATCAGATTTCACTAATGAGGGTTAAGTATCTTCTCCAGTAGGTTTTCAAAAGTCACTCCCACATTCAAGCTACATCAGAAGGATTTTATGGTCTTTAACCCATTAAATCTCAAGCTCAGGACTGTTGCTCCACTGCTGTAGGAGGTCAGCAGGCATGTTTACAAGATGTTGCATTGTTTTTTTCTTGAATGGAATGCCCCTTTGACCTGCCAGTCACTGCTGTAAGTTTAGACTCTGTAAACCTGACATCTCTCTCTTCTCCTCAGGTGAGGTGAAGCAAGAGGGGGGCAGCGTGTTCCGTGAAGGTGCCCCCTATCAGCGGCGTGGCTCACTGCAGCTGTGGCAGTTTCTCGTCGCTCTCCTGGATGATCCTGGCAATGCCCACTTCATTGCCTGGACTGGCCGTGGCATGGAGTTCAAACTCATTGAGCCAGAAGAGGTAAGTGTCTACGAGGGGCAGATGATTGGAGTGTAAGGAAATTGATGCTAAAATGTTTTGGAAATGCCACAACCAGTAGAGCTGAAGGGTTCTGTAGACACAAATACAAAAAAATGACAGTTGCGAAAACATTTGGGGAGTAGCTTTAGTTGCGGATGGTAAAGGGTTGAGGAGTTTATTGTGATGAACACCCTGTTCCCACCCTGCCACCCAAAGCCAGCCTCCATTAGCAACTATGCATTATTTACCCCACTTAACAGTAGAGTGAAACAAAATGGAGTACGGCTCCATTACCAAATATTACAACTCTCTACTCCGAGTCGAAGCCAGCTGCTGTTGCCGAGGCATGAATGTTAACCTCCCATTGTCTGTGGTCAGTGGACGACTAAATAGCATGAGTCAGCAGCCTGTCATTCAGAGATGCCTCCATCAGGCCTGCTCTACTGTACTGCATTAATCATTCATATCTGCTTGAGTTTTACTATTGCAATTAGACTGGAAAGCTTTTTGACAGATCAAACGAAATCAGCACCTCTGGGACCACTGTATGCAGCCCTGTCTGACAGGAGCCAAGCTTTTATTGCTGGGTAACAATTCAAACTCAAGCTAAAGTGAGTTCTCAATAATGTTCAAGGAGTTCATTAACAAAACGTTGCGATTCTGATCCTGTATTGCATCTTCACTGATGAGGAAAGCTGTCATGATGCGACACTCAGCGGTTTATTACCTCCAGAGGAAAGCAGTGTGATATTTCAGTTTATGTTAAAAGGCATTTTGGCAACATAAAGAGGAACCTTGTCAGCATATGCAATCCCCCTTTTTCATCAACCTGACCTTTAAGCACTATAGCGCCCTCCAGTGGTGAGCTTATATCAGTGCCCAAGATTCCAGGAGAACTCAAGATTGCATCCTCGCAGCAGGAAAGGGTTTTATCACATGCTTTGACGTACAATGACCTTTGAAATGAACACACCAGCATTGCAGATGTCAATATAATTATAATAGTGAACAAACGTAACACTTTCTTCATGCATGTGAAAGTCCACTGCAACTTTTTGGTAGCCTTTCAAAAACATGCTTGCTTTTTCTCATCTCTCCTTGATGCTCCTTCTTTTAGGTAGCCAGGCTGTGGGGGATGCAGAAGAACCGTCCAGCCATGAATTATGACAAACTGAGCCGCTCCCTGCGCTACTACTACGAGAAGGGAATTATGCAAAAGGTACCAGCAGGCCCTTAACTAACTATCATGATTATTATGATGTGTCCTAATGGGCTTACACATGCACTTAAGCATCATAATCTAAACCCTAGATTTAAAAAGAGGTATAAGTCGGTTTCATCATTAGATTTGCAAGCCTTTCTTTTCTGTAATATGAGAAATAAATCTTCAAGGTTGTGGTGGTGGTGTTGTGGGTGGGATATTGCCTCTAGACCAAGAGGTCATGGGTTCGAATCCTACCTTCAGCACACCACCACTGGGTTCCTGAGCAAGACCCTTAACCCCAAGTTGCTCCAGGGAGAAACTGCCCCCTGTAGGTAGGGAATGGAAGTCGCTTTGGATAAAAGAGTCTGATAAATGCCGTAAATGTAAATGTGATTGATTACAGTGAATCTATATACAGGGGTCCTCGAGTTATGACACAGATCCGTTCCTGCAACAGTGATGTAACCTGGTGCTAGTTGAAATGCACCCTAGCCTCAGTCACTTACTTATTCTAAAAGCATTTAGGATAGACAACAAACATTTGTATGAAATATATAAATATACTGTACTTGTACACTATACTGTAGTGACAGAAATAAAGTGGCGTTGGTATGCATACAGTGGGACGCCAACTCCCTCAGTCATACGCCAAGGTACTGTGTATTCTTCCACCGCACACAACCAAACTATTTATTGCCGTGAATGTCATAAACTCGAAACGTCGCATGATGAGACTGTCATAGCTTGAGGACCACCTGTAGGTATAAAGTTTAATGTCTCCTTCATTCACACGACATTGTGACTGATTTGGAAACCTCTGTGTTTAGGTGGCAGGTGAACGCTACGTTTACAAGTTCGTGTGCGAGCCAGAAGCGCTTATCTCGTTGGCGTTCCCCGACAATCAGCGGCCCAGCCTGAAGGCCGAGTTTGAGCGCTACGTGAACGAGGAGGACACGGTGCCGCTGTCCCACCTGGATGAGGGTGTGACTTACCCCTCCGAACCAGCTGCCACCAACTTGGGCCCACAGCCCTACTCCAAAGGCTACATGTACTAATGCCACCAACAGCCCCATTACCCCTACCCCCTTATTCCCATGCACCTATTGCACATGCCCAACCCCATCCACTTGTATATAAGGCTATGGTGTTTTTTTTTTTGTTTTGTTTTTATTTTTTGGTTTGTTTAAATTAATATCACTAGGGACTCAGTTCTGAGGCCTGTCCGATACGAACACGCGACTGTGGTTCAACGAGTGGCTTAATAAAGACCCAATATTACTACTACAATACTTTGAGACCAGTTTTCCCACTCTTGTACCCTAAATGAATGTTAACTGAAAAGTTACCGGTTTCCAGGATACAAAGGTGAGGAGGTTATCTATGATTTAGTTATGCAACATGCTGGAAAAAAAAAATGCTGACCAATGGGTGACAAAGGGCTCTTTTTGAACAAACACCTTTAGCATATAAGGACATAAACAAGCCAGATCTATAGCCTCCAGTATAGCAGTTCACTGGAATCTGTATTGACTAAACATGTGACAAAAGTCATGAAATGTGTCACTTTCACTTTGATGCTTTCCAGTGTTCCTGAAGTCTTGTTTAATAGACGCCTCAACACAGATCTGCCTTCCATGATGTAAATATCGGTCACATGACTACTCTTTCAGCAACTAGTCGGGTGACATTAAACTGCAGCTTGAACAATGTGCTGGACCTGTAGTCCAAGGAGGGCATTTCTCAAAGAAGCAGTAACACTATAATCCAAATAACTTGAATAATACTATAAATAAATAATAAAATGTTTATCAGTAATATTCCAGTGTTTTTTTTTTTTAACCAAATCATATTCCTCATAGTAAATCTGCTCTGTTTATGCTGTTTAAATAAACTCTCTTGGCTTTACAGACACTTCAAGTTAAGTGACTTTGATTTTAGCCAAACCAGCTGGCATTTCTGTTTTTCCATCCCTCATGGGCTTCAAGTGATACGGGTAATGCAGTTACGTAAAAATTTTCCCAGAGGCACAACAAATCAGTAATTACAGTAGCAACAGAAAGAACCTTTCGGAGTACAAAACAAAGGTTTATTAAACGCAGCGCGGAAACGGTCCCAGATGATTAAATACAAAAGAAGGGTTAACGACATAAAAACCTCTCCACATTTCAATTCCCAATCATTTCCTGCCACAAAACACAATTACAATAAAATGCTGCTCTGGTTGAGCACTGATCCTGTGTTGAGTCATAGTCCACAAATGACCGTAAATTTATAATAAGGATGGTTCAAGATGGAAGCAGAAGGAACTAAAAGAACTAACTGAATTGATCACAACCTCCTTCCCTGTCAGCACTTCAGCCATTGTGGAACAGCCTGCCTAAGATCAATTTATTTT
The DNA here is from genome assembly GCA_037974425.1 of Phenacogrammus interruptus. Lineage (NCBI taxonomy): Eukaryota > Metazoa > Chordata > Actinopteri > Characiformes > Alestidae > Phenacogrammus > Phenacogrammus interruptus. The sequence goes on from JBBPCW010000106.1 coordinate 27,517,655, forward strand.
CCACTGCATAAGAGCTGCATGACCGTGAAGAAACTACATTATTTTTTATAAACAAATGGGCCATCTTAAGGAACTGGAACCAAAAGAAGTTTCACAATAAATTACAACATATATATGTTGTAAATTTGTTTATTCCAAACCTTTTAACGTTTGTATGGGTGCATACAATGTTAAAAGTACTACCTGTACCTCACTATCTGTCCATAATTCCTGTCTTGTTTCCACTGTGTGTGTATGAATCCACCACTCAGCAAGAGCATTAGAGGACAATGGCAGTCTATGCATATCTTGTAAGGGCATTCTAGCGCCTGCGGAAAGCTCTGGAGATTCTCCAGGCGTTTGGCTCCTCGTATCGGTTGTAGAGGGGTTCCAGACGCTGCTGTTTCTTCTGCTTGCTGAGGCGAGTTGGGTCTGACACTTTAAAGAAAGCTGGAGCAAACTCCACCAGCCAACGAGGGTCAATGGTGGTCACTTCTCTCATATACTCCTTGGTGGTCAAAACCAATTCATGGTACACCACCCTGAATGAAGAATAGAACAAGTTAGAACAAGAATACACAAGTACAAGGCCATAAAGTCACTGCCGTCTTCACACTATTAAGGCCTACATACCATTCAGGTTGTCGGTTAAACAGAGCACTCGAGGGGTGGATGTAAACCACCTGCTGGTCTATGAGGGTCCTGTAGCCTTCCTGGGGGTCTTTTTTAGCTGCATTACGGAAAAAGCCACTGCAGATTGCCTTCTGTACACGCACTGTGGCCTTACCGCATGATACCACGTCCAATTTATGTCTAAAAAAAAAAAAAAAAAAAAATACATGTTCCATTGAATGCCTAGAATCTGCTTATTTTAAGACATAACATTTCAGCAATAGGTTAAATGCAAGTAAAGTGCTGATGACACAAAATGGCTTTTTTTTTTTTAGCTAATATTCCTCACCGGTCCATGATGCCCAGCATCTGTTTACGAATATCCTGTGCACGCCGCAAGGAGCGAGCCTGAATGAAGTTTTCATAGCACCATGGATTAGAGAACTTGTTGTTCTTCCAAGAGTTGTACACAGCCAGTAGGGTCAGGTGGTCTCCCTCAGGCTGGTGGAACTTGGCCTTCTTCTGGTCAGCCAGAGCCTGTTTGTCCTAAAATAACAGATTTAGGGATTTAGCAATCACAGAAGACATACAAGAACTATTTACTTAATAATGCTCCATTATTTTATGTTCATCGACATGCTTGAGTATGTGGTAATAATGCTAATTGTGTCTGGTAATAGTAACTGCACAGTCAATAAGACTATTGTAGCCATGTAGCCATTTTCTGCTTCACATGAACAGAGAGTTGGTGTGATCACCCTAAATGGCTTGCACCGTTACCTTTGGCCTGTAGAACACATTTTGTACAGAGAGCATGGAAACAATAGTCAGCATCTCTTCACTGCAGCCCAGGTGGACGGACATAATAAGCATCTTGCACAACATGGGCTCCAGAGGAAACTCGGCCATCTGAGACAAAACAGAAAGGTTCAGAGGAAAACAAATTCACAAATTCTGCACAAGCAAACACCAGCCTTTGTGAATGTATTTTATAACGGTAACCACATATAACCAGGGATTGACAGAAATGGTACACAAGTCCAAAAAGACGTCCGTAGTTTCACAGCGCAAATGCGTACCTAATTTGTGACTTCATACTGCGCGCGGAGGGGTGCGCACAGAAGTCCAGGCAGGTACACGCACCTCTGTGCACACACAAACCCCCCGGAATCCCAGACTACGTGCGAGGCACAGAAAATGTTTAATTTTGGTGCGTACCAGTTAATTAATGTAGGTACTCATTAGAATACTACAGCAAAAACACTGTCAACCCCTGCATATAACAGTAATATAAAAATGTACATAAATGCATATATACAAACAGACAGTCGTCCAGAACTCATACCCTGCGTCCGAGACGAGTAAGTAGTCCCTCATCATCTAAAGCTCCTAGTGTGTAGAGCTGTTCCATGGCTGTGATCAGAGTCTCCATAGGTGGAGCGTCCATGAAGTCAAACGAAAGCAGGTCATTAATTCCCATAGCCTGTAAGAGAAAAAAAGATTAAACAATTTGCCTAACAGCATACAAACAATGTTTCCTTTCAAGTAGGACATGATAAAAAGTAGGACAGGATGAATAATTACACAATTGCACAATTACTTTTTACTACAGTCTGCAAGCTGCAAGATGTTAAGTGGAACAGACATGAGGTCTATGAATGTGTTTGTGGGCACACCTTGAGTGACAGCACAGTGCTGGCCAAATTAGTTCTTTGGATTTCAGGTACATTTGTTGTAAGCATTTCATCCCTGTATGCACGTTCCGTGTACAATCTGTAGCACTTCCCCGGTCCAGTCCTGCCTGCTCTGCCTGCCCGCTGTTTGGCCTGTGCCTGAAACACAACAAAGGTCAGATCCAGAGCTTCACAGAGCTAAGGTGTAGTGTTTAGGTGATTAATAATGGATGTAACCTACCTGTGAAATTGGGGTCACCACTAGCTGGTCAATGCCTGTTTTGGAGTTGTATACCTTCTGCTTGACAAATCCTGGATCCACCACATAATAGATCCCATCGATTGTCAGAGAAGTCTCAGCAATATTTGTAGCAATGACCACCTATATAAAATTAAAATACATAATAAAAAAAACATAATAAAATAAAATAAAACACACAGTTAAGCATGCACCGTGTTTCAATGTAGTTTTTTGCAGAGGACAGAAAGACGATCTTACCTTTCTGCTGCCAGGTGGAGCTGGGTCAAAGATTCTGGTTTGCATCTCACTGGGCAGGGCAGAGTACACAGGGAGGATGATCAACTCTGGAACATCAGGGCCAAGGGATTTCATTCGCTCATATAGGATCTCACATGCTGTGTCAATCTCCTCCTGACCAGTCAGGAACACCAAAATATCACCTGCAAATACAAACAGAAGTTAGATAACAATCAATGACCAATTAAGACGTACTGAATGGAAGTATTTCAGATAATACAGAAGAGGAGTTGTTACCTGGTGGCTCAGTGAGATGAATCTGCATGACCGTGATCAGACTGGCATCCAGGTAGTCTGTCTCAGGCTCTTTGGTGTATAGTACCTCTACTGGGTAAGTGCGTCCAGGAATAGTGAAAATAGGTGCCTCATAAAAATACTGCGAGAACTTCACAGCATCCAAAGTAGCAGAGGTTACAATGAGCTTCATGTCTGTGCGTTTCTGTACAGTCTGAAAAAAAATGCAGGAAGAATATCAAAGGAAAATCCATAAAAGAAATGTAGTTCTTAACTTCTCCATCGAAAACTATGTTTAATACCTAAAATTAATCTTTTTTTTTTTTTAAATCACCCCCAATTCCAAATCCGTCCACTGGCTAGTCGTCCTATCACACAATACAACTAAGCTGAGAATGTGAAGGCTGGTGATAGGTGGGCCGAGAATGGCAACAACCACATTAATAAGCACTGTATAAAATCATTAAAAAGAAGAAGGTCAATCATGCACTCAAAGACTCTCTCAGATTCTTGACTGTGACATAGTCAGGGATAAAAACTGATACTTGTGAATCATACCTTATCAAACTAAAGTCATTAAGAGTTTTAAAGGAACCTAGTGGAAGATTTATTTTTTCATAGTAATTTATTTTTACCAAGCGGCAGTTAAGACACTAATTCTTTGCAGGCCATACCTTCTTGAGCAGTCCAAAGAGCACGTCAGTGTGGATGGTCCTCTCGTGAGCCTCGTCCAGCATAATAATGGCATACTGGCCAAGATCAGGGTCAATCAGACACTCTCTCAACAGCATACCGTCTGTCATGTACTTGATGACCGTTTCTGGACTCGTGCAGTCCTCAAACCTGATGGTGTAACCCACCTGCATTCACAGAAATGTGTTACTATAATCTTCCCCAAGAAGTGTAGACAAAAACTACGGCAAAATAAAACTGTTTTCACAGGCATGGAGGCCACAGAACTGACATCTACACTAATACAGTGTGGCAAGTATTCACCTCTTGTCCCAAACAACATCCATACTCCTCAGACACTCTCTTGGCCACAGACATGGCAGCCACTCTTCTGGGCTGTGTACATCCAATCTTCCCACGTGTAGTGTATCCAGCCTCAGCAAGGTACTGAGTGATCTGAGTGGTCTTCCCAGAGCCTGTCTCCCCAATCACAATCAAGATCTGGTTGTCATGAACAGCCTACAAAAACATCACAAAAACAGAGAAACATTTATTATTACGCTTCCACCATATCTTCCTGATCGTGTAAACCTGATCTCCCAAAAACATCTTTACATCTCCCAAAAATGCTTATGACTTGGTTTCAGCACAAGGCTTAAAACAGTCATCACATATTTATAAAGTAATGTTATGTTACTTTCCAATGAAGGTCAGGCTCCAGTTTTGTTAATCAAGTTTGTAACTGTAACTTAGTAAGCTACCACTATGATTACTGACCTGTGAACACAGGACATTCACTAAACATTAACCAAACATTAACCAAATGTCTTAAAAGAACAAGGCAAGGTGAGGCATGTTTAAAGTTATCTGGTGCTGCTTTTTAATTGAGCTGTAGTGAAGCTTCAGCACTGTCATCAGTAAAGCACAGACCTGAATGAGCTGCTCTTTAAGCTTGTAGATGGGCAGACTTTCTCTCTGCTCAATGATGGACAGCTGTGTCTTCTTTCCGTATGAGGCCTTGTTGCCACCGAAAGCATGTTTCTTCCACTCAGGGATGTCGTTAGGCATCATGCCGATGCCTCTCATGTTGGCGGCAATCTGCCTTCCATCAACTGTCCAGTGTATGTTGCAGACGTGAGAGGGGAGGTTGGTCAGCGTGTGGAGAGAAAGCAAAGTGCATTTATTGAGAGACTAACATGATGGACTCTTGCCAAGCCAGAGGGCATACAGGGAGCAAAGATAACTGTAGCCAAGCGTATATCCGCCCTTTTAAAAGTGTGCAGGAAACCAGATGGCCATCAGACACAGTTCTCTTAGGCTGGGGAGGTCTGGCACACAGTACTATGCAACAAATGCTTCTTTTTAAGCACATGACAGGAAAAGAATATAGAGGAAATTAAAATGAGGAAAAAACATTTCTTAAATGTACTAAACCTTAACCTTATCATTATAATCATCTACCTGAGGTCTTAGAGGGCCGGTTTTCCAGACAGGGATTAAGCTTAGTCTTGGACTACCCTTTCCTTTTCAATGGAAAATCTCTGTTCCCAGCACTACATAATCTAAGACTAGGCTTAATTCCTGTCTGGGAAACCGGCCCAGAATGTTTAGGACGATTTCTTAAGCACATGAAAACTTAGGCTTTTCATTATAGTCTACCTACCTATATCTACCTGGAATTTTAAAACATAAGACAATTGTGTTTAAGCAGTTGAAAGTGAACATTCAAAATTAAAAAGAAAAGAACGGTCTCAAACACAATTTAAGCTCATCATTGTAAATATCTACCTGAATCAGTGAGGAATGAGAACAGTTATCAAGTAAAAAACAAACAAACATGTATACAAACAAAAAACAAAGACAGCATACCATCAGGTAGAGGGTCCACCCAGTGCTTGTTGAGGCCCATGGGGATAGAGTCCATCTCAGCCTCGCGCTGAGCCTGCTTCACTTCCCGTCTCTCTTTAGCCAGAGCACTCTGCATCATAGCTGCCTGGGACAGAGATCCATCTGGGTTCTGAAAAATATCAAGAGAAGCAAGTGAGGACCAACTACAGACACTTCCCAACCTGCAACATGCTGCATAATCTAAGGGAAGGTTCACTTACCTTCACTATTTTCACAGGGCTCATATCCATACTTTGTTTTGTGTGTCCCCGAAGGAAAGGAGGTTCCTCTTCTACCAGTTCAATCTCTAGGTCCTCATCTGAAAGACAGAATTATCAACACATTCATTCTCAAAGAAGAACAGCAGATATCTATTTAAAAGGTGATAAAATGACCAACAATTCAAGTGGGAGTTGCTCAAGCATACCTTCTTCATCATCAACTTTAGGCAGGATCCCCGTTTCCTCATCAAAGTCTGGGAACTCCTCTTTGGAGAGCACATTAGCTGCAATCATCTAGGAACAGAAAACAATGCGCAATAATTCAACAACAGAGAATCACAGCTGCACAGTTCTCATTAGTGCCACCTAGAGGTAGTGACATTACTCCAAGCATTTGTAGTTTATACAAACTAGATTTAACTCTCAATCTTCTCATTAAATTAAATTAGGAAGAGTTGAATTCGGAAACAGCAACACATTAGTCTACAGTAAATACATTCTTCTACTGAAACTTCACGTCTGCTAAATGCCATAAATGTAAATGTAAATGTAAATGAATGCATACTTGTTTGATCTCCCATTTCTCAGGATCAGAGATCTTGGTGAGTCTCTTGCGTTCTAGCGTGTCATCCTCCACCTCAGGAGCGTGGCCCAGGTTAAGGTTGGTTGGTCTGTCTGGGTTTCGCATGGCTGATTCCTCCTGACCCTCTCCCCCAACATTCCTCCTCCTGTTAGGGTTTAAGTCTTCACCGGTGTCCTGATCAACATCCTGACAAAGGCAAGTTCAACCAGCCATGAGCATGTGCAATGATCTGAGCTGTATAACTACCTTGTCAGTTCTCCACTTACCTTCATACTGAGGCTGGTCTTAGAGCCTGTGAAGGACAACACCTTGACCTTCACCCGTTGACCTTTGCTGACCACGTCTGCCACATTTGCCACTCTGCCCTCTCTCCTAAGCTCAGAAATGTGGACCAACCCTTCCCATCGTTTCCTTTGAAAAAGGAGGATTTAAAAGGGGAAGATTTGAAAAAGGAAACAGTATCATTGTTAGAAATGTTTAAGGCAAAACAGTACATAAATGCTTAAGAAATATCCTACCAATGATGACATCATAAGATATAAGGTTACTCTCAAGGTGCATCACACCATAGCAACTAACCTCAGTCCCTCTAGCTGAACAAAGCAGCCAAACTGCATGATGCTTGTGACTTTGCCGTTATAGATGTCACCCACTGAAGGCTCCTCTGGGGGAGGACGGTCCACATGTTTGTCCTTCCAGCGGTCTGAGCCCTTCTCTCTGTCCGCTTGGCCAGGACTCTTGGACCTGCTGCGGGAATGCCAGCGAGTCCTGCGCCTCCTCTCTTTCACTGGAGAGCGTGATCTTGAGCGGGAGCGAGAACGGGAACGGTGGCGCCTCCTCCGGTCTCGATCTCTGTCTCTGTCCCTTTCCCTGTCTCGGTCCCGGTCTCGGTCCCTGTCCCGATCCCGGTCTCTACTCCGACTGCGACTCCTACTCCTCCGACTTTTCCTGCTGCCACTGGCTTCAGATCTAAAGAGGACAGCAATCTATTTATAATCTAGATTGATTTATTCCACATGAAACAGAATTTGTTTGTAACCAAAGTATAATTCATAAAACTTAACAATTTGATGGGAGTACATACGGCATCACAAAATCTCAGATTCCACTATGATTCAAATACAATCTTTTGGCAAATATTTGGAAACTCTTTTAGAATTACTTTAAACAGATGCACCAGCTAAAACAAATAAACAATTGCTATTATAAACATGTTTTCTTGGATGAAGCAGCAGTGTGCACTGAAATGTTTTGATTTAACATCTAGGATACTTGCTTTTAGATTAAATATTTGAAGTGGACTGAAGCGTTATTTTTGGTAACTGATATCGCTGCGTGGAAGTTAAATATCTTATTGCAGCTTAATTATTTTCAGATCTTAATTTGTCGACACAATGGATGGCTGTGTGATGCATCAGCATAATACATGATGGGTTGTGTAGTGAAATAACACTGATGAAAGTAAATTAAACATTGAATTAAGTCAAACAGATAAAACATACAATGCCTATTTTAAAATAAAACTTCACTGAATACAAAAATGTGACTTGATGCATTTAAACAGTAGCAAAAATGTGTTTTATGGATTTTCACTTTTGAAAATAATCCAAACGGAAGCATACATTTTAGTATATGTGAGTACAATATATACAGTAAAACATTCAGATCAATGCACAATTTGTATTCTTAGTGCTTCACAACAAGTGTCAATTTAAACTATGTGCGCATGCTGCCACTGCGCCTACATAACAAATAAGTTTGCATCAAAATCATGTTTGTCTTTGCAAGTAATATTTTTCCCACCTTTTCTTGCTGCTTTTTGAGTCTGGCCCACAGGCACTGGGCATGAACATCTCCAACTCTTTCATAGCGTCAGCCGCGACCTTCACATCATCTTCATCCAACATGTTCTGTTTAACCCAAAAGTTATAATTAATGTTCTCTAGTTTAATTTCAAACTAACTGTCTAAACAAGTGAGAAAGTCTTACCCTAATGTTAGGATTGTCCGGTCTGCACAGGGCAGGGAACAGCTCCTTTAATTTGTCTTTCTCACTCTTTTGCTTGACAACAGGCTCATTCCCTGCATGATGAAACAAAAATGAAATTAAATGCAAAAATCAAATGGAAAATTAGCTTTCTCCATAAAAGTAATCCTAAATTCAGAGAGCTACTAATTTATGCCAAACCTTTACTGGTGGAGGCTTTAGCTGGTGGTCGCATGGTTTGAATGAGACGGAGTAAGTTGCTAATGAGTGAGTCCTGCAGAGATTAAAAGACAGAAAATCACACAAACCATTACCACTATGCAAAAAAGAGCAAGTGCAAAAATGCAGTAAAGTACAGGGGCTGTGTTCTGCTTTTCACATAGAAAACTATTTTAATAAAACGTTTTTTGATGTCATTCAGATGAATAATCAAATAGGCCAAGCAAGAAAAACAATTCTGACAGCCATAAAGCCTAGTGAAAACCACTTACTGTGAAGTCTGCTCCATTTTTAAGCAGCACCGACTTGAATCCATCAAAAGCTGGATTTTTCTCAGCAAGACTGATGACAAACTCCGCTGTAAACAACATTAAAATGAGTGTTACTGGTTAATAAGCAGTTCTCTCTCGCGTGAGAGTGAAAGTAAAAAGTCTCTGAATAGGGGGACACGTTATTAAAAAAGTGATGCGACTAAGCCAGAATGATTTAACAAATAACAAAATGGGGTATACTTAAAGCCAAAGCATATAGCACATTTTTGTGTAGTAGCAGTTTCGGCATCAAACCAGACCTCACGTCCAAGACCACAGCTTATATATTGCTATATTGCTATATATTTCTTTAGAATAATACAATTATCATGATAAGTTGTGAGAGAAAAAAAGAACAATAACACACGGTCAGCACAGACAGCTTACATAAAGTTGGCACAGCTAGCCATGCTAACGACGGTTAGCATGACAGAAGAAAATCCAGTCGGACGGTTTATTTACATTTTCGAAATAACACAGTTGTTATGTAATGAAATTGTGAAGCCATGCTGTAATTTAAAATCTCACAAAAAGCCAGATAAAACGAGTTTAATAAGAGAGCTAAGGGCCACACTAGGATCCACACTCCCACCAGCTTCAGTTACTGAGGGACGAATAAAACAACAAATATAAATATATTTCTTAGCTCACCGAGGTCCTTGTCACTGATTCCCAAGTGGTTGTCGAGCTCAGTACAAACTTTAGACACTAAGGACAAATATTCGAGCTGTTTAAGCTCATCTTCTCCCACCTCCACCATCTTCTCCCCTGTTGTGTTGTTGTCAGGGAGGCAGGAAGTAAAAGCAGGTCTGTTACTACTGGGGCGAGAATATTGTCTCGCCCCCAAGTGGACAAAGAGAGTCCTGCACTCCTCCACAGAAACAGAGCACTTTTAATTGTTTTTTTTTTTTTGTTGGTTTGTTTGTTTCCAATCAAAAAAATTGCACAGTTTCAATTGATAAACCACCAATATAGATAAAAATCCAAAAAATAATTAAACAGAATGAAATAGAATAAACAAATAAAACACAATTAATTAAAAAATTAAAAAAAACCCAAGTAAAATAAAATAAACACACAATGTCAGCGGTTCATTACACAAAAACAACTGAAAGAAGAATCACGGAAACCAAAAAGAGGAGCATATATTCACTGTTTGGAATGCTTTTGCATTGTGAGAATGTTGTATGGCTAATGGATATTGTTTGGTTTCACAAATTAAGTATTGAAAAGATGATTTTGAATTAGAGAATTTTGACTTATAAATATGAAATTTGGCTAATATTATTAATAGATTAGTTACATAAAATTGGTCTGCTTTATTCACTGGGTATTTGTACAAACCAAATAATAACATTTCAAATGCAGAACACTTTTAATACACATCACAATTTCACCCAGTCTAACGTCACATCACAGCACAAAAAGTGTGCATTCAAAATAGGGGCTGTTCATGCAGATTCATTTCCATATATTGACTGTGCTGTCTACATATATTATAGACTGTACAACATATATATCCCCCTGAGAAACAAAGAAAAAAGGTGTCTTACAATTTCTATTTTGTGTGATTTCCTATCTATTTGGGCCTTAAAAAACACCTTACAATTTAATTTTTTTGTGATTAACCCAAGAACACATTCACCTTGTTCAAAACAATACTGTTCTGTGTCACTCTTCTGTTGCTTGTTCTTTGCAAGAAAATCAGTCAGTTATAAGTAATAGAACATAAGTAGTTCTGCATTTCTTCTTCCTCTGGATATTTTAGCTGTGATAATCCTGGAAGTATGATTTTTTTTGTTGTTATTTCAGAAGAACATCTTGCATTTTGGGGTTGAGGGTCGTGTTTGGGGACCCAGTAGTGGTGTGCTGAGGGGAGCTTCGAGCACATGGCCTCTACGGATCCTACCCACTAAGCCGCCACCACCAACAACCACATTTTCATTGGCTGCGTCCCAAGCAACGCACTTTAATAATTTTTTACTAAATGCACTACATATATATTATTTTATAATATATAACGTCAAACAAAAAACTTTTCTTTTAGTTAGGCCATTCGTCAAACAGGTTAGGCTGTGAGTGGGTGCCTAGTGGCCCCTGGTGGTGGAAGTGTGAATTACACATAGGTTTCTAATGCCGGTGCTACAGTCGGCACCCGGGGCAGGACTGTTCTTGGGTTTAGGATGCTCAGGCTGATCTGGACGGGGTCACCCTCCTCTACCAGACGTTTCGGACCTTCCCGGCTCTTCAGTGGAGCTTTCTTAAGAAAAGACAGAGCCCGTAGTCGTAGTTTGTTTAGCAGGCGGAGGTCTGAACCCACGCCCACCCGCGACAGTGACAGCTACCCTAAACTTGTGAATTTCAGGTCTTTCCAGGGCAGCTTCAGGTAAAAATTGAACACAGCCAAGGGTTATTTTTATCTCATAGTGTCAGAGATATGTGACCAGCTCCAACGCTGCATAATCTCTGAGTTTGGTGTTTGGGCTAGCTAGCTACCTAATGTCACTGTATCCAGGGCTGCTAACTGATGTAAACAAACTTCCCAGCCGGCTTGAGAGGCACATTCACTGGACAGGCTGTCTAGAAACACAGGTGTTTCAGTACTGAGCAGCACGACATAACAGCAAAATGCCTGTATGTTCATTCTTTATTAAAGAATCATATTGACAGCTCTCAATTCAGCCTATTCTGCAAGCTAGAGATTAGCTAAACTAGCCTGGCTGTTCACTGCAGCAAATGCACTGTAGCTAACTTGCTACTGCGGTGGTCAATGATGAGTTGCTTATTACTTAAAATAACGGAGTTTAAGATCTTTCTTTTTGTTTTTGTTACGCTCCAGGTGTTATTTGCTTTCCTGGCTTATTTAGCCATGGCGAATGTATAATACAGTAGGTAAAGGTCTTAAGTCACCCCTCATTTCTTAATATTTTGCTTCCAAAGAACCACAGTCTCGTATATATTTGATATATTCGTGAGGAACAGTTTTCCAGACATCCTGAAGGACTTTTAAAGACTCCTATTTTCAGTCCAGTCCCTGAACCTGACCAATTTAAGAGGGATGTATTTTAGATGTTAAACCACACTATCATCTACATAAAACAGTAAATAAACAGGTGCTGTATACTGGTGGTGCTGAATGCTGAGTGGTTGGAACGCTTTGTATTTTTTAGGCACTTTGTATTTTTAGGCACTTTGCAGTTTGTCACAGTAAAACACTTAATCTACTTCAATCTATTTAATGTGCCAAAGGTAAGATAATTTGACAGGCATGAACTAATTTGACAGGCAAAAAAGTATTTTGCACCATCAAGGTGATTCAGGAAATATAAGAAATGAAGGGTGGCTCAAGAATTTTGTACAGTATTCTAGATCTAGCCTGTCTGTGATGCCATATTGGCTTAACTGGACTTAAAAAGGTACCTAAGATGCAAACTTTGATGATCCACCTCTGTTTGAATAGGACATCTGGAGCAGCCTTCTTCAGTATGGCATCAGGGAGTGATGGACAAGAGAGTCCCCCAAAACATACTAATCGTCTGAGTGAGGAGAGATCCCCCTATCTACTGCAGCATGCACACAACCCTGTTGACTGGTGATTACCTCTTTATAAAAAGGACTTGTCTACCCTTTTGTCCTAATGAGACAATTAATGTGATTGACACTCCCTCTGTGGGCAGAACTATCCTTAAATGTTTTTTCTGTTTGTTTCTAAGACATAAAGAAAAGAAGTTTAAGCACTTTTCTTGTTTGTGGGTGTTTGTATACCATGCCATTTGAACAATATGAAATTCTTTCTCTCCATTTAACACTCTCAAGCCACTCTTCTAACCAAAAGTACCTCTTAAGTGTACTTAATTGCGCTGACTCTTAATTGTACTGACTCTGTTTGGCTGTAGGTGGCCAATCTGTCCAATAGTGATTAAGCTGCACTCTTAGGCCATCTATTGTTAGTTTTCCCAATAAAGACTCTTTTTCTCTCTCTCTAATGAGGATGTGTTCCCCTTTTGAGACTTGCTTCCTCCTGAGGTTTCTTCCTCCAGCTTAGGGCGTTTGGGAGTTCCCTATGGAGTTCACTAGGAGCTCGGAACCTGGATGTTGTAAAGTTGCTTTATGACAACATAGGTTGTAAAATGTGCTATATAAATAAAATAGAATTGAATGGAACTATTACTTTTTTAAAATTACAATAAATTTGGTCCTACCTGACATAGGAACATCAAACCTAACTTAGCATGAGCTCTTTATTTTTTTTACTAGAGCTGTCTGTTGTCTAGCTGTGTGTAATGTATGTGCACATTTGCTTGTATCTTTTGTTTCAGGTTCCCATGGGGCAAAGAGGCCTTTGATAAAGCAAAAAGTGAAGACAAACCCATTTTCTTGTCAGGTAACTGCATAAGTCACATCTGAACATCTGAAACCCTCTCTGTCATCTTGTCCCCTTTGCATTTTACACGGTACATTGTGCTCTGTCACAGTGGGTTACTCTACTTGTCACTGGTGTCATGTGATGGAGAGAGAATCATTCGAGGATGAGGAGATTGGGAAGATCCTCAGCGACAACTTTGTTTGTATAAAGGTCGACAGAGAGGAAAGACCCGATGTTGACAAAGTCTACATGACGTTTGTACAGGTATGATCCATTATAAAACCAGTCTAATGTAATTTTCCGTTAGTTGGTTTTATCAGCAAGTCACGTAATGCTGTATAAGTTTTTTTTTCTTCGTTAGGCAACTAGTGGAGGGGGTGGCTGGCCGATGAGCGTGTGGCTTACTCCAACTTTAAGACCATTCATTGGGGGCACATACTTCCCTCCAAGGGACAGTGGAAGAAGACCTGGATTTAAAACAATACTTATGCGGATTATGGATCAGGTAAACAATGGCATTTCTAGGGATGTAACGGTACACAGATGTCACGGTTCGGTACGTACCTCGGTTTTGGGGTCACGGTTCGGTACGGTTCACGATACAG
>JBBPCW010000106.1:27796447-27806993 GCA_037974425.1 Phenacogrammus interruptus
ACACTCTTGCTTATATTCTCATGTATGTGTAAGACAGCAGAAGTGTTACGCCAGTAGGTGGCACTATTGCACCACACCACGACACAGGTTTATGAGTTATTTGATCTTTTTGGTCCCTCTGTGATTCCGTATTACCTCAATCACGTCTTCTCCGTCGTACCGTGTTTTCTCTGAAAGACATCAAATACCGAACTGTGACCCATGTACCGTTTCACCCTAACAGACATACATGGCTTCTATAAATATATGGCTTCTAATAATTTCTTTAGAAATAATTTCCTATTAAACTAAATTTCTAGAGCTCGTGTCATAAGAGAAGGGAAAAGATGACATATTCTAAGTAGAGCTTCTGGGAATTTCGCATATATAAAAATGGGATTTGCATTAATAATAGGATATGCACTTACCTTTATTAAACCTTTGACCTTTTTTTGTCTTCACTTAGCGAGTATATAATGGGGTCTTGTCATGGGAGCTGAGCTGCAGAGTGCAGGAAGAAGAAAGTGAGGCGACAGCACGCACTCTTGGCAGGAGACGGCAGCACGGTCGCTTATGTAATCTGGCAGCTTTCAGGACCCATTTCCTTTTTTCCTCCTGCAAGTGAAAATGAACTCAAAAGTATTCGTGTTCTTTATGTTATGCAAGCGACGGCTTGGGTGAGTGAGCAGATGGTGCGAAGTTTTTAGTCGAAGAATGACTTTTTCTTTTGTTATGTATATTGTTTGATGTTTCTATAGATTTGCCCTCAGGTGTCAGAGTTCTGTCGAAAGCTTTTGTCTTAATTAGGAGTTTTGTGTTATCTGTTGAGGTGCCCTCCAAACCGGCCTGCTTTTAGTAGTCTTTAGCCAGTAGAACATTTTGTTGCTTTTCTCAAGAGAGCTGAAATGTTTCCTTTGGCTCTTGCTGACAGTGTGGTTCTCAATTTCAGTCTTGAGCATGTGCATCTGCCGTTCCCAGCCATGACGGCGAGAGAACAAAGAGTGGGAAAGATGGAGCAGTGTGCCAACATGTGCAGATTTACAGAAGGAGCCGAGTCGCTTCTAAAGCGGCCGTTCTCGTGCGTAATTTGGAAACAAAGGACGTTTTCTAGGAAGTTTCTAGGGATGTAACTCTCCATAATCTTCCCACATATGCATTCACTTAGAGTTGGACACATTTGCTTGAAATCTCATTTAATCTAGAGAACTGATGGTGACAGTGTTTGTGCCTTGTCCAGTCACATCTCGTCACATTGGACACTGTCTGTGCTGGTTATGTTTGCTTGGGTTTGTTTTAATCGCTTTAATTTGGAAACCTTTGCTCCAAAAATATGCAGACTCGTGCACGTTAAGAGCACGTACAGCACCACGCTTGCTGGCCTGTGGCTGGGTAGCTGTCAGTTTAGACGAGGCAGTTTGGAGTCAGTGCTCACATGGCCACTCGCAGCAGTCACACACAAGGAGCGCTGCCCAGATGGCAAAACAAGCCAGGCATACTCAAGGATGAAAAAGACCAACAAAAAAAAGAGAAAGAGTTCATGTTCTCGGGCAGTTTTAGTACACTTGATTCACACTGCTAGGATTTAGGCTCTTCTTATGGAAAAGGACAGAAATAACTCCTCTTGGATGCTTCGGAACCTGCTGATTGATTGCTGCAGACACGAGTGAACTGTTGGGGGATGTTTTATAGTCTCTTATCTAACAGGTGTACATGTGGACACTATTTTGGGGATGTTCTTTGCCAAATTACGTGACTGGGATAAGGTTCTACACTTTTTGAAGGATTATACAGTTTTATAACCTTGTTGTGTTACACATTATTTATAGATGTATGATACTGTATTATACTGTATACCCCCACACAGAAAAGTGATGCTTTGAATTTGCTGGGATTCAAATGTGTACATCCATTCCACACCAGTGCATTCTTTTTAAACACTATTCCTGGGCCTGTCACGGTCATGAAGTTCAGCTGACGATAAAATAACTGTTTAATATTGGGAGAATTGTATTTTTTGTTACATTTATGCAGTGTTTAAAGTATAAACCTAAATGGTTTATACTTTCTAAATCTTGTTAGCTAGAGATCTTTACCGTTGTAGATGCAACTGTAGTGTGTTGTGTATTATTTGATTATTTTCACTCACACTACAGTTGCATCTACAATTCAAGTCAAGTTTCATCATTTAAAACTTATATTTTCTCTTGATTGTGTAAATATTAGCTTATAAATAAATTAATTTTTATTTTAAAGATATTCATTAATTTATAAGCTAATTTTTACACTGCTTCTAAATAACAAATAAATAAAAAAATAGCTTATAAATGATGTATAAATAGCTTATAAATTAACATTCATCTAAACTCGTTATGGCACCCATTTAAAACTTCTGTTGCTTTTGTATTTGCTGACCCATAAATCGTCCCAGTGAATTCCAAGCAAACTGCTTTTTTGTGATACAATATGATGAACAGTGGAAAATGACTGCAGCCTGTATTTAATAATGGTGTCAGGTCTAACTGTTCGGTAAGTAAACCGCAAGACAATGCTGTGTTGATGTAATCAGTTATTCATGTGGAAATTATACATTAGAATCTCAAACTCAGTGCATCATTTTTTGCAGGGCACTATCAGGTTGTAATCAGTGCTGAAAAATGGCACTTCTATCTAGACATCATCCCACTCACCTCGCGATCCATCCCTCACTCCCAGCTCCACAGCTCCCCATTGCCTTTCCCATCCAGCCTTCATCCCAAAAGGCCATCTCGCTCAAGTCAGACTCAGAAAGAAAGTGTGGTTTGCCTGCCATGTTCTACCAGCATGATATGTGTGTGTTTGTGTGTGTGTGTGTGTACCGTCTCGTTCCAGCTTCTGTCCATGTGTGTCGTATGCAGGTGAGGTGTGTGTGTGTGTGTGTGTGTGTGTGTGTGTGTGTGTGTGTGTGTGTGTGTGGCTTTTTGTTGGTGAGTGTGTGTTCTTCCATGCCTTGCATCACTGTTGTTGTCATATGTGCCTTTTTTTCTCCTTCTTTAGTCTTCGTTTGCCTGGACTCCTCAAGTTGCTGCTTTTTTTCCTCTTCATTCCGGGTTTCTCTGATTCTTTTCTGTGTTAACAGGACAGCAGAGAATTTGGGACATCCAGCAGAGTCATGTTGATTGTTCAGTTGATTTACTTTGTTGTTGTTTTTTCACAGTTGGCTTTCGACTCAGTGTGTGCTGGTGCTCCAGTGTAGTCCAGCAGGGAGCGATGGTAAAAGCATTGGGCTCCTTTTTTATTTATTTATTTATTTATTTATTTATTTATTTTAAGAAATGCAGAGTGGAATCGGTGGCCAGCAGACACTGACTCATCCTGTGACCAAACCACTGATTATGTATATTGGTGCTGTAACAAATCAGATGTGAACGAAACAGCACTTTGTTTTCTGCCTATTCTGTATCATTAAGTCATGTGGCTACCACCATTTATTGATTTCCTTGTTTAGTTGATTTATTTATTTGACATTCAGGCCTCAGTGTTTCTTTTGTGTTGTCTCCCCACTGCTCATTCCACTTTCAGCACTGTGGTCTTTCTCCACCGCTACATCACTCAGTGTTGCACTTTACAGCACAACTCCATGATAAAGGTTTGTCGACACGATCGTGAACAATCAGCCACAGTTCACTCCCACAAATGGCCCCTATGTCCTCTGATAGAAAACTCTGCTGGGCACTGTGTGGGCTTTATGGTGTCATAATGGCCAAATAAGGGGTGGGGGATGGGTGGTTGGGGGATGGGGTGGTACCTGGGTTTTTTATATGTTCATTGCAAAACCTTCATATTCATGACAAACATACAAGGAAATATCTAGGACTGTTTCTTCTCAGAAAATCAAAAATGTTCATACAACCATTCTTGGCTGACAACAGTGTTTATTTCATTGTCTGTGGTGTTTTGTGTATAATAGTCATAATGATACATCAAGGTGTGTCTGTATTTCCCAAACGTCCAAGCTCCTGAGGTACAGGCTGATATGTGCAGCGTCTCTAAGACGGATCTCTGCTGCATCAACTGTATTGTGAATGTATTCATTTAAAAGGCCCTGGACCTCTATTAGCTCGTTTTTCATTGATTCCCATTCTGGACAGAATTATTCTTATATATCTTGGTCCATGCCAAATTTGTACTGGAAATCCAATCCAATGATAATCTAACAGAGGTCCATGGCCACTGGTTTCAGTAGGGTTGGGTTGACTATTCTCTTACAGCATGTGAACACAGGCACTATAGGTTCTATGCATCAAAGGAAGCATGGGTTTAGGCCTGGAAAGTAAGATCTCGGCTCCTCAGGCTTTATGAGCATTGCACTGAATTACCGGCCAGCCATAGCAAAGAGTCCAACAGCCATCTGTTATTGACGGACAACCAAAGTTTTGCGGCTGATGCTCCGGCATGCTACGCTGCTGTTTATCGTTCATCCAAGAAGCTTCAATTGCCTGACCCAAATATCTGACCACGGCACTTGAAAAATACAGAGATGAAATTAGGATGGGATGAAATTGCCATCTAAGCAAAGGATGTCTCATTAAATCATAGTCATGGTATCATTAGCCTCTGCCACAAAAATAGAGACAGAGATGGAGTGGGCAGAGAGTCATGGCCCTCGCCTCTGTTCCATTCTTCTTGTGTTGGTTAAAAATAGTCTCGCTCCACCTCCACCCCCACCCGCCCCTCTACTTGAAATCCCCTTAAAGCTGATTTGGCCAATACTTATGTGGCTGTTCACTTTGAAGCATTGCTATGGCATGACATCAGAGTGGCACCACTGCCAAAAGGAACCCAAAGTTCAATCCATTTTCCATACGTAGCATGCCAAGCTTCTCACTCTCCCTCTTCAGAGAGTGGGAGCTGGAAGTCGGGGTTATGGAGGGTAATTTGACTCCTCGCACCACCGTTCCTCTCGTCAAAGTTCTTTGAGAAACAACAAAATGGCAGACTCATCTACTGGCCAATTCTCTCTCTTTTTTAACTCTGTGCAGTGCTCATTAGCCGTGAGCAGCCTGATTACTGTGGGAGCTCTCCCTCCACTCCCTTGAGCCTTTATTCTTTATTAACCCTTAGAGGTCAACCATGTTTAGGCCAAACGTGCAGACTCCAACCTGCCGTCACAGACTGTAAATTGAATTCGTTATCCAAAGTGAGATTAGAGACTTTGTAGTTATATGTACAAATATATAGTATAATAGAATAGCAAAAGTGCAGGATAGACATCTAAGGGTTATCCAGTGCAGTTCTCTAAATTAAACACTGAAACCCTTTACTCCACAATAGGATGGAAGTTTATTCCTTTTGGTTTTTATTCAGGGCAGTAAAGTCCTCCAGCGTGTTTTATTAGCTGAAATAAGACGAGGGAGAGCTTCTCACTGAGGAGAACGAGAGGGAGGTAGAGGAAGAGTGGGGTCATATGAGAGAGGATCTCTTCAGAAGCAGCCAGGTGCACCTGGAAACAGTAAACAGTCCCCAGCCCACAGCCACCATGCCCTGCTTCAGAAACGTCTCCGTAATCTAGCACCTCAGAAGTGGAGCAGTCTGCTGCCTGTCCCATTGGAATTGTAATACTAGTAAACAGATGAAGCTAAAATGCACTGGTTTGTGCAACAAACCGCTCCAGTGCAGGTCTTTATGTTTTTTCAGGACTGTGCTATTCCAATAAAAAGAAGAGGAAAGTTTTGCCAAGGCTGAGCGTTTCGCATTCATAAGTTGCAAATTATGAAACTTCGTTTATGTCAAGTCAGCGCATCTGAAGAACACAAGAAACGTGGCTCCAATTAGGCAGCGCTAAAGCCAGAGCCCATACTGTGATCCTGAGATAATTAGGCACAGCATTGGTCTAGCTGGCATCCTGTCCCGAGACCTCAGTCTGATCTACAGATGCGTTTCACAATAGCAGGTATCTTAAGAGCCATTTAGCTAAAGAAGCACTCTGGCATTTTTCAACCTAATCTCTGTCTGCTGCATCTGTAGTGTATGGTCAATTACAATACTAGCCTAGTGGGTAAAACACTTACCTGTGAACCTGATGTCCACAAAGTTGCAGGTTCAAACCCCCACTTCCTACCATTGCGTCCTTGAGCAAGACACTTAACCCTCAGTGTCTCCAGGGGTACAGTCCCTGTATGATTGCAAGTCACTCTGGATAAGAGCATCAGCCAAATGCTCCCTTTACATCATTGTGATGCCTAAAGAAGCATCATTTGACTGAAAAGCACCCGTATGATAAAAGCCAATGGAGATTTGCTGTATTGTGTCAGTAAACATTTATGCAAAACACAATGAATTTTCATTTATTAATGTTCATTAAATGGTGTTTTCATGTGATTCAAATACAGTTGCACATAATTAATGTGTCAAATCATCATTTAATGTGTCAATAGTTTTATTTATGTGCTCTTGACACATTTGGTTTGGTGTCATTCAGAGAAAGAACAATTATACCACTGTAATGATGTGGGTGGAGTTTTCACAGGTTCCTGTCTGATTATGCATGGATACAAAAGGAAATAATTGTAACAGGAGCTGCTTTTCTAACGTGATTGGAAGGAGAATCAAACTTCCTAACAGCAGCTTTGGTAAGACATTCTCGCACACATTCTGCCACTGACCTGGATTGTATAGGCCCCTTTAATTTGCCTTATATCATCCCTGTTATGAGGGAGTGTCAAGTCAGTGGGGTCTGAGTTGTTTTCTGTGTACAGAGAATGTGCCATGTATTGTAATTGATGATACAATATGGATAAAAATATAAAGACTAGGTTGAAAATGCCAAAGATATCCTTCTACAGAATTCATTTAGGCACGTTTCACATCCTCTGACACTGGAGAGTGGGCTGAAAATCCGTTCTCCCAATAGCAAGGATTTCCTCCCCCTTGTCCGCTGCTCAAATGCAAAGACAGAGCAGCTTCATAAAGTTGGCTGTAGTCCACAGAGCCACTGTAGAAGTCACTTTCTCCTGTTCCATAAACCCTATGGGGGCAA
Organism: Phenacogrammus interruptus; assembly: GCA_037974425.1. Lineage (NCBI taxonomy): Eukaryota > Metazoa > Chordata > Actinopteri > Characiformes > Alestidae > Phenacogrammus > Phenacogrammus interruptus. The sequence continues at coordinate 27,803,442 of JBBPCW010000106.1, forward strand.
TATTGCACAGACAGTGATGTATGTGTAGATGTAATGCATGTGACTGTGCGTCCATGCATGTACATGACCTTTCTTGAGTGTCCTGGCCAAAGCCAGGCCCATTATATTCATGGTCTGAATGGGCTCCAGATTGCTCCACTATCCAGAGGGGACCAGCCGTACGATTAAGGGAATAGTGCTGATGTTGCAGCATTTAAAAAGGGTAGTGCTGCACCTGTTCCTCCAGTGTAGGGGGGCGACCGGTGCCAGGGCTTTGGGGACAGGCTGTTTAATGGGCTGACAGGACCACAGGGAACACAGCTGCCGCTTGTAGGCAGCCCCTGTCTGTGTGCTGGAGTGATAAGCCATCCCCCCACCCCCCACCCCCCCTTTTCTTGACCGCCCTGCTGCTCTGCCAGATCCTCCATCCCTCTTTTTCTCTCTTCTGTCTCTTCTCTCTCTTTTTTTTTTTTTTTTTGCTTCTTTCTTGTTCCGTCCTCACCCAGAGGATCTGAAACAATTGCGCCAACAGAGCAACAGCAGCCTGAATATACGGCATAGATGCTTATTCAGTGGCATGTCTTTTTTTTTTCTTTTTGTGTTAGCTTCTCGTGGGAATTTCTTTACTTTTCTCGTTTATTTTTGGAAATGATAACAACGTGAATGGTGCTTTTTGGCAAAGAGTACTGACATTCTCAACAGAGAAAGAGAGGAAGACGTCTAAAATCGAAGAGTCTTCTAATGTCTAGAATAGAAGCACAGGATAATAAGCCGCCAAATCTCAGTGCTTGTGCACGGAACACATGGGGAAGAGATTTCGTGTACATGCGTCTCAGGAGAGCTTATTAGAATTATTGTAGCATGAAGCAAGTGTGTGTGTGTTGGTGAGATGTCACAGGACAATGGACTAGAGCAGGTTTGAGGCTCTGTGGGGCTGTAGGCCACTCTGATGCATTTTACTCTGCAGACAAGGATTGCAGGAAGACCTTTTCCTCTCTTTCTTGCTTTAATCACAGAACTGTATTTGTTTTAGCGCTTCTCTTTATGTTCCTTCCTCTCCTTCCTTTCTGCTTCTGCTGCTACGGGCATGTGTGTGTGCGTGTGTGTGTGTGTGTGTGTGTGTGTGCGTGTGTGTGTGTGTATGAATGTGTCTGTTTAACCTGTGCCTCTGTAAGTACTGTTATCTCTTGCTTGCCTCCCCGATCTAATGGTTCCTCACCACAGAAGCCCAAAGTAAGCCGTATTACTCGGACTACTCCCCGACTCGACGCCTCATCCACAAGATGTGCACCAGCCACTACCTGGACCTATTCATCACCATTGTCATCGGCCTCAATGTCATCACCATGTCCATGGAGCACTACCAGCAATCCCCGGTAGGCCTTCTAAGTCAAATCTATGCATCACATACATTATATGGACAAATGTATTAAGACACCTGACCATTACACCAACAAGGACTTCAGTCAAAGTCAAAGTCAAAGTCAACTTTATTGTCAAATCTGGATTACGTACCAGACATACAGGGAATTGAAATTACAGTACACTCAAACCCCAGGTGCACACATGTAACATTAAATACAAAAGGTGCAATTTTAAGAATACAGAAATGTAACATTAAATACAAAAAGGTGCGATTTAAAAAAATATATACAACCAAATGCAATTATACATATGATCTATAAAAATATGGTGCAAAAAGATCAAGATTGTGGTAAAGTGACAGTTAAAACAGACAAAATCTTTAGAGGTAGACTGAGGGTAGTACTAATAGTACTAATGACATTGCATTAGAATACATAGACACAAATATGGAGTTGGTCCCTGTTTGCAGTTAATAACAGCTTCCACTCTGTATGGGAGTGTTTCTGTAGAGCATTTCTGTCAGGCACTGATGCTGGACGAGAAGACTTGACTTGCTATCTCGGTTCCAGTTCATCCCAAAGGTGTCAGGGCTCTGTGTGGGTCAGTCAAGTTCTGTTGTTCCACACTGAACTCCTCCAGCATGTCTTTATGGAGCTTGCTTTGTGCACTGGGGCACAGTCAGGATGGAATAGAAATAAAAGAAATAAAAAAGGGCCTTTTCCATGTTTCCATCTCTTGTCCACATGGTGTTATCTTGGTATGCTGAAGTTTTAAGATTATCCATTGACTGGATAAGAGGCCTTGCTTATATAAGAATATAAGAACCCTGAATTAAGAGGTGCGTCCCAATACCTTTATCCATACAGTGTATTTATGCAGAAATTGTAATGATAATGTAAATTCAGGACATCATTTTTTCCCAATGGCCCTGCACAGCGCATGCTGACTAACACTGTAAGAATATTTCATAGTTCTGGAAGTATGCCCTCTCATTTCATTATTGCTAATGGTCACCCATGCTACATTTTTAAGGCCACTGTGTCGTTTTTATAGTCCTTTCGAACAGTTACTGACTCTATTTGTTGCTCTGTTTTGCTGTAACTTACTTTAATAATTACACGGTTGATAATATAATTTGCTTTAAATTAGTTAGTACATTTATTGACCTGCTCTAGGACACTGTCTTAATGCCTTTGTTCATTATTATTGCACAAAGCTTGTCCAGCTAAACTAAGGAACTCCTTCACGTTTGGAATGTTCCATTAGCCTCCAAATAATATTGAATAAGCATGAAGTTTGCACTCTCTATCACTCAGTGTGATGTGTGCCCCTCAAAAGCGTTGCTGTTTCTGACATTTAATTTCTCTTCTCGACTAATTACATGCTTCTCAGTGCTGTTGCATTCATTCGACGGATAAAGGGTGTGATCTAGCATAGCCAAACTAGTAAACAGAGGGAATCAGCCAGCAAGAGTAGAAGCCTTGTGCATGCGTTTCACCCTGGCACATGGGTCATCCTCCAGACGGTGCATTTTAGAATTGGGTTTGCCTGTTTTATAAAAATCAATGATGAGTAATTAAAGTCCAGAACCTATAAACTGAATGAGAGTTCACTTCTTCTTCTTCTTCAGCTAGTGATGCTTTCGGAATGCCATTGAGATTTCAGCATCTGTTGTTTCTCCTAATAGAAAATCTGGGATTTGCTTCCGTTTCTCCGCTGGGGGGTTCTCCAGACTTCGCCATTGTTGCTAATAGAGTATGTCAGCTGTACCTGTGGCTATAAATAGATGTCTGTTTTCATTAGGAGGACAGTGAGCCGTGTCTGTGAGTGGACCAGGCGCAGGGGGTCATTAGTTGTTGCCTGCTTTCTTTAGTGTAAACTGTTGATTTTTGATACCTTGTCACACTCACACACTGATAGTCTAGGAAGGGTTGAATGGGAACATTGTGTGCTGCAGTGACAAACAATGGAAATGCCAGCTAGTCTTTTTTTATCATACAAACAGGTCTAAAAAGTGTGTGTGTGTGTCTATATGTATATATATATATATTTTAAAGGTGAGCATAGATTATTTTTTTAAATCTAGTTTAATCTAATTGTAATCTTGAGATTAACCTAGATTAAAATGCCCCCCCCCCCAAAATGATCCCAATGCCTGTTTTTATAGTGTAAACCATAAATATGCCTCCAAATGTTCTCCCAGATCAC
>JBBPCW010000106.1:27829970-27842725 GCA_037974425.1 Phenacogrammus interruptus
CTGAACTGTTTGAAATTCAATTAAATAAAGCTTGAAACATTGGGGTGTTCTAAAACTTTTGACCAGTAGTGTATATTGTGAGTGCAGTCATGTATGTAGAGCAGCTTTACTCCTGATACATTTTCTGATGGGATGAAACAGTGTCTCACACACTCTGCTCTTAACATCACTATTTTAATTGTTGCAGTTGTAAACTAATGGAATAGTGTTGCATAGTTTATCATTTCCAATATATAACAAATTATTTCTATGTATTATATTTAAATGTTCTCCAAACATTTGTGCTTGGAACTTTTACTCAAGTGTGTGCTCAGTAGTGTATGAAACAATAGTGACATGCACATTTCACACAGACACACTCCCACAAACTACAGAAGCAATAACAAAAAACCTCAAAGATCCCTTATATTTTTGATCAAGTTCAAAATATTGCATTTTCAAATAAACCTTTATAATTCTCCATAAATCTGTTTACTCTTTCATTTCTTTGGACACTGAATCTGTTCCGAATCTCTTGCAGAGGCCATCAAAAAAATCTCCAGGGATGAAATTCACAGTTGAGAATATCATGTGAGAACACTTTTATACCACTGAGACTAAATCAGTGACACCAGTGGCAGAATAGGGGGGCTAGGGTGGAGTCAAGGAACAACATTAGCAAAAGCATATGATCGCAAGTCTATTGGATCATAACATAATAAACATCATTAATGCATAATAAATAGATATGTCCTACCACTTGAATTCAAAACATCTTAGGGCACAATTTTTCCTTCTTAAACATATTTATTGTCGTTATTCTCAGTACAGTAATCCCCTGCTATTTGCAGTGGTTATGTTCCAAGAGCTCCCATGTATAATGAGAAACCATGTTGTTGTGTTTTAGTTAAAAAGCCTAAAAATGCCCATGTTTGTAGTGTTAACCCTAAATATGCCCCAAATATGCTCCCAAAACATTTGAATTTCATTTTAATACATTGCCCTTAAAGAAAATATTAAACACTTATTAAACAATAAGTTGTCAGAGTCGAGGGCGTGAGCCCAAGACCCTGATTTACCTTGGGAAGAACAGGCAGGCAGGCAGAAGTCCATGCTGAGGGTCTTTTATTAAACAGAAAAGGAAAAACAAACAGAAATAGGCGCAATGGCCTCCAGATGGCAAAACTAGTGCACACATGCAAGGGGAAACAACCGGCAGGGAAGGTAGGGCGAAATTAAGGCGAAGAAAACACAAGGGAAGTAAGACACAGACAGGCTTTTAAACACACATAATCACAGGACTAAACGTAAAACAGGTGGAACTCAGGAACACATGACGCCTAGACACAGAACTACAAAATGGCACAGAGACACGTGAACAGGTATTCAAAATAAAAGCCCAAAACCCAACTGAGACCCACACGAAACTGAACAAAACAAGAAAAACTAAACAGAAAAATAACGTGGCTTTTAACTGGCCACAGGCTTGTTCGTGACATAAGTAGCTTTAAAGTAAAATTATGGAATTCTCTGAAACAGACTAAATTAGAAATGCAAAACAGTAGATAACTAAGAAAGAGCACAGTCTGAACGGAGCGGTCCGGAGGGCGTCTGGATGTGGCCGCGCCACCCCTACACGTAAAACGCGTAAAAACATTGGCACGATAAAAGCAAAAAAAAAATGTGGAGAATATTGGCAGGTTCCATGTTGTTGTGGAGGTTTCAGCATAAAATGATCAGTTAGGTTCTCATAAAAAATCTGAGCATGACTGGATCCGCGGGTCCTGATCCTTGTATTACTGCAGGGTTGCTGTAAGAATAGAAACAAGGCTGTGAACAAATGCCTGTGTTTTTTGCTGTATTTCCACCCTCAGGTTCCAGCGGCTCAGTTCAGTCTCACACAGAAGAGCCTTCACAGCACCTGACTGTGCCCTCAGAGCTCCTCAGACCCATCAGCCCCCACAGCCTGTCTGATTCCGAGAGCATCCCCCGCATCCCTCCACCTCGCCGGCACACCCTCTCTCGCACCCTGCGCAGACAGGTGAGCTCCAGCCCTAACACTTCAGATTACACATATGTGGCTCCCCCTCGAAAGAACGGATGATGCAGGCCTTTTTACTGGAATGATGTGTTGTGCTGGGTCAGTGTCTCTCTCCATTTGTTGTCTAGCATTGTGCTTTATTATTGCACATCTGGTACTTTGTCTTGGCTTGTCTTTCCTCATAATGCATTGTGTTCTCTGTCTTCTGTCCAGTGCTTTGTGTAGCATATTTGAAGAAGTGTTTGTTATGAAGTCTGACACCTCTGCACTGTTCATCTGTCTTCTTGGCAGTACATTTCCACTCTTAATTCTTCCTGCATTCTCTCCTTCTTTCTTCTTTCTTTTTTTTTTCTTCCTTTTTTTTGTTTTTGATCTTCCTTGTGGCCTGTGTTTCCACTAACCTGACTAATCCTGATCAGCTCAGCATGGTACAGCACAAACCGGACCCCAGCCTGCTCCTGAGACACAGATACTCCTGTTGCTGAGAGAGCTGGAGTGGTATCCTCCAGCACCTTTCCCACTCAAAACGTCCCTAACCCTTCCCCAGACCATTCCCTGCCCCCGTCTCACTCCCTCTACCAACTGCCCATAGTCCATGTCCCACTGCATTTCACCAGGGCTGCTCTAAGAGACAAACTTAAAAGGCTAAAGATCAGGTGGGATCCTTCCTGAGCTGAGGTGGCAGAGACAGCATCGATTAAAGCTCCCTCGATTCAACCAGAAACAAACTGTCCAATACTGTACTGTACTTTGGTCATTTCTTAGTGAATTCATTATTTTTATTGCAAATTTAACCACACGTTAGTTATTTATGTTCTGCATGTTTCCACGTATTAAATTTTTTAATGTAAAAACCATATGTTGTTCAGTGGAATATTACTCCAGCAGGACACTTTATTTCTGGTTAGTGTCAAAATATAATTAAAATTTATTTTGCAGGATAATATTGTTTGCAAATTTTACTGGAGGTATCTTTGTGCACCTTTGTTGAAGTGAAGTGTGCTTAACAAGTGCCTACAGACATGCTGTTGTTGTGTGCAGTGGGCAAAACTACCTGTGACCACTAGATGGCAGTGTTGTCTATTATAATGTCCAGGATTTGCAACTATGAAGCCTGTCATTTCTGTAGCACAGCTCTCCAAAGTTAACACGGATCGTCTTGATCTTTAGCCCTTCTTCTTGGTCCCCTTCAGACCTTTCTCCTACTGGGCCTGTGTATCTCTTGCTCCATTTGGATGTAGAGCAGGGAGTAATCTTCCATTCTCAGTCTGTAGAATGGAGTAGCTGCTGGCTCACGGCCCTGCGAGGAGACATGGGTCGTGTTGTCTCTTACAGTATAGCCCAGTGGCTCAGAGTGCAGTCTGCCAAACAGTGCCTCCGGTTTTTGGCTAAGGGTAAATGTTCCTCTGCCCTAGTTTAAAACAACAGCAGTACTGGACAACCACTTCCATGAAGTGCAATTGGTATTATCAACTTTCACCTTTGTGACTTGACTGACAGCAGCAGCATAGGTATGTACATTTCCTCAGGGCCAGGGGTATATAGAGTGGAGATAAGGAGAGGAGCGAGAGAGAGAGAGCATAAGAGCAAAGAGGTGCTGATTTTGCAATCTCTGCTGTATTCTAAACACATTTTTTATTTGCTTGAGTGTGCACAATGCACAAGTCAGTTCAGGGCCTTATTTTCACAGAAGCACAGAAATAGCATGAGATATTTTCTCCAAATGGTAAGCTGCGTGATGAGGTCATTCGGATGTGTATAAAACAAAAGAAAAACCTAAAATCTGCTAAGTTTGCCAATAAGGACTTCAACTTACATATTTTTGCTGTGTATATAGCGCCTTCAACCTGATCATACATTGAGAGGACTCAAGTTAGTCTTAGTCTCTATATGCTGGCTACCTCTTAGCAAAGTTTCAGTACTCTAACTGCATGCCCTCAGGGCGTACTCTCTATTTTTCTAAATTCCTCTGAATTTGTGGAGGCAGAGAGCCTAACACACTAATGGTGAACTCTACTCTAACCCCACGGCTCGCCTTTCCCTGGCCACTGTACTGCCCCTGCCATCTCATGTTAACCAGTTTCCCTCTCGCCTTCTCATATCTTAAATACTTTCGTCCTTCCTTCTCACTTCCCCCTCCTCCCTGCCTCCTCCCATCCCTGCTCTCCTCAGGTGGCAGTGAGTGCTGACTCTCAGGAGGCGCTGTACACAGAAGGTGGGGCGAGCGAGGGGTCCGCTGAACTCGCCGCTCCTCCGCAAAAGCAGCAGCTTCAGCCCTCGCTTCTTCTGGTTCCTGCCACGCCGGGTGCTTCTCCGAAAGCAGCGCGCTCCAGCGTGCACACGCAGCACAACCCCCATGACCAGTACAGTGTCTCGTCCAGGCGCCCTCAGTCACCGCCACCTCTCCCTATGCCCTCTGGAATATGGCAAGAACAAGGGGACTCCGTGGACCAGGAGATGTCTCACATCATCAGGGCAAGGTTCAGAGGTGGCAGTGACAAGGATCTTATTGGAGGACTCGGAAAAGAGCTTCTAGAGGGTCTGGGGGAAAGGCTTAGAGGGGGTTTCGGAGAAGGGTACGGAGGAGGGCTTGGAGGAAGGCTTGCAGGTGGGCTTGGATCAGGCCTTGCAGGACTTCCAACGGAGGCTCATAGCTCATGCCTGCGGCAGCTGAAAAAGCACCACAGCGCAGACGCTCAAGCCCCCCGGGTACCCCTGCTGCCACGGCCATCCTCCTGGCTGGACGACCCACGGAGGCACTCTATTGAGGTCTGCTCTTCGGTGGAGAGTAGCCCTCAGCGTAGCTCCACCTCCTCTGGCTTTGTTTCACGCGCTGACAGCCTGCAGACCTCTCAGTCCTCGCCCCGTGTTCGCAAGAAGAAGATGAGCCCACCCTGCATCTCAGTGGAACCTCCGGAGGGACCAGAGGTTCAAGGGGGCTTCCGATCAGCACTGGGCCTAGGGATGGTGGCTCCACCCCCTCTGCCCAGCAGGGACACCTACCTGAGGAGGAGAGCCCCCTCCAGTGACTCCAAAGACTCTTTTGATCTGGGTGTAGGTGTAGGAGGAGGAGGTGGAGGAGGGGATGGGATGCCACAAGAGGGGGTTCCCAATCCCAAGCTGTTGACTCTGCCCAACTTCTCATTTGAAAAGTCAAGCTCTGAGCACTGAACGGTTGCACACACACACACACATACACACACAAACACACACAAGCGTACGCATACACACAACGATGCACATGAAAAAACACAAGATGCACTCTGTGTATCCACGACAGTGATAGTCCTAGTAATAATACCATAGAGAGTAATAATGCTAACGGCAACAACGATGAGTACTCCATGACTCCATGAGAAATAGTGACCATACCTTTTCTTTGTTATGTACTGCCAAAAAGAAAACAACACTGTACTGAGGATGAACCGAGCTTATATCAGAACTGTCTCTCTTCCACGACGCTGGCTGACATTCGCTGGCGTTCCTTTGACCTCCCGTTCGGAAGTTGGTACTGGGGCCCAGTCCAGTTCTGGCTGTTTTGGTGACTTTATAGCACTGTATGGTGGAGCGTCTCCCCATGAGAGCAGTGTTGAAGGTACAAAGCAATATGAACGTTTTAGAGACACTATTTTCTTAAATTATTGGGCCATAGTGTTTGTACAGGATGTAGAATTTTTTTTAAATTTCATTATATTTTTATTTGTGTCTTTTTGTGACTTTTCAATGTTTAAAATCGTTTGTTGTTTTTGCTTTATTTTTTCACCATAGGATATTTTTAGCTTTCTTGTTTTAACAAAGGAACAAAAAAAACAACAAAAGAAAACATTTTTCAAAGTGCCGAGATCCATGTATTTGTAGTAATAATAATAATAATAATAATAATAATAATAATAATATATATAAAGAGAACTCATTAAACTGCTCTTTGATTTTTGAACTCACGCCAACGGTTATAGCGAATTGCCTAATCAGTCTGAGGGTGTGTTTGACGTAGTAAAGCGTAAACTACTCACCGCATGGCATAATTCTCATTACCGGTCTATTCAGTCCTCACAAGGCATTTCAAAAGCATAAGTGCACAGTGTGCGCAGAACATGCATCTATTGATTCCACTGGTCATAAAGAGTCTTTAACAAGGTCTTGTTATGGATGCGTTCAATTCTGTTGTCACACAAATCACTGTAAAGTTTACCGGCAAAGCAATGTAATTGGTATCTGATCTGCATATTTCCCATTCAACCTTCTGTTTTCTGTCTCTATCTTTTCCAGAAACAGCTGCACTTCCGGTGTAGCAAAATCAAAAGATATTGTATGTGTGTTTAGGCTGCTGACAGCATGTCCTAGCACCTTTTGGGTTGAAATGCATTTACGTTTTTTTTTTTTTTTCTTCATGTCTCTCGGCTTCTCCAAAAAAAAAGAATGGGTGTTGATTGGGCTGCGGTCCAGTCCATTGAGAATGTTTCACCAAAGTGATTTGCCTTTCCTTCTCACATCAGATAATCTGCACATGTACTGGCCTCCTTTTAAGGTCTGGGAAAGTTGCACGCACAAACAGAAAATGTACACGCAGGCAGCTTATATCCCAGTAAATGCATTTAAGAGTACAATGAGCGACTATGGACTACTGTCTGGTAAGTACTGTATCTGTACCTTGGTTTACAGTGTATCATTGTAGACACGATAGCACAGTATTGTGTTTGTATTGGCAATAGCCAAGCACAAATTCATCCATTCATTTTTTTTTTCGGTGTAGGGTTTGTTGGCTTGATTAAGGCCATGACAGCAGCATGTAGCAGAGTTGTCCCAGCTCCCTTGACCATTCATGATTTTTCACCTTGCTGAATAAAATAAATAAAGATGTGTCCGCAGTGCCCTTGGCCTTTGGAAGAGGTGATTCTGGTTTAATGTGATGTACACTCACAAGGCATTACTGTAGGTACGCCTTCCATTCATCTACACACATCTCAGGATCGCTGTCCATGTATAGTGGGGTCCAATAGTCCAAAGTTATACTGAAAATCTGGGACTTTACACTTAAACCTAGTAACAAACGCCTGATTTTTTATTTCATGCCAAATGAAATGAATAAGACTTTTTGAAGATTCTGGACTATTTCTGGAGGCTTATTCAGATACAAGCATTGCTCAAAATGAATAAGATGTTTTTAAAATTCTGAAATATTTTAGGAGGCTTATTCAGGTACAGGCATTTGTTCAAAAAGGTCAGATGTTTATCACTTTTGTTGAAACGTCCATTCAAAAGATCCTCAGGCAAGCTTGATCTGCTCACCAGAGGGTTTACATTGTTCCATGCCAAAATTTCTATAGCTGATATCATGTATGATGAAAAATATAAGGTATGAAATAAAGAAAATACAAAAGAAAAGCAGCTCCCCTGGTGGTCTCAGACTTTTGGACCCCACTGTATGGTCTTTTTTTCATTTTTTTTTTCTTTCTTTTTATTCATCTGTTTCTTTGTATGTTTTCTTAGCCCTTTCACTTGGTCCACCGACGGTCAGATCCCAGCAGGGCCACTAGTGAGTAGGTGATATTTTGTTATTTGGGTGGTAGGCCATTTTCAGCACAGCAGTGACACTGACATAGTAGTGGAATGTTTTATTTGTGTGTGTGCTTGTGTGTGAGTGTGTGGAGTTTTTTAACACCTTGGTGTCACTACTGAACTGTGGATAGACTCTGCTATGTGGTGGGCTTGCAGATGATGCAGAGAAACAGGTGAAATCCAGTCTGTTATGAATGATCTCTACATGGTCAGTGGAGCTGGTAAAATGGGTGTAGATACCAAATATGTGTATCTAATGAGATGTCCAGTGAGTGTATAATCATGAGGTTCATATTATATGATGAGTTGTTCATGCATAAATTTATCAAAGCACAGATTTATCACTGCGCTTGTTAAGACTAAACGTCTTCTCGCATGTCTGGTGTTTTGATGTTTCATTGTGGTTTTTTTCCCACTCAGCTGAATTCACATCAACATCTGGATTTCTTACCTTAGGAAAAAAAGGGATGTGTGTTGGAAGGAAGAATGTGTTCCATTTTTAATCAATCAGAATAAAAACTGAAAGTCTCTTCTGCAGCCAGAAGCGCATTAATGTCAGACCCTCTGTGACTAGAAACAAGAAAACCAGAATAAATGATGGATAAGAATCACCTTCAAATATTGCTATTTTTTGCCACATGAATGTAAACGCACCATATGCTGGTCGTGACGATGTCTGAAATACCCCTTTAGAGCCTTGCATTCAAGGCCATCTGTTGCTGGTAGACAGATGTTCATTTTCTGACTGCAATCTCAAATTTTACTCTGATTTTTTGTGTTTATGTTTAGGGCAGCCTAGTGTGTTCTCCTCACATAAGGGGGTTCTCCTCTGACTGGTACCAGCTCGGTTTGGTTCAGTTCTGTTAGACTCTGTTCAGTTTGGTTTCGGTACAGTTTTCCACTACAACTAACTGCAGTAGCGACCGAACATTCTGAGCAGAACGCTCTAAGCTGAGGTAAACAACCCGGCACCATTACAATCGACAGCATTAATGAGGAATTTAATTAATTATACTTGGTTTGTGGCTGTTTGCCACAAAATGGAGACAATTGGCACCAGACAAGGCTTAAAGAAGCAACATTAGGCTAACGCTAACACTAATGCTAACGTTCACTCAGCAACACTGGTGTAACCATAGCAACCACCTATCAGTAACCACCAATATGTACCCGTCATCATTTAGTATCGGTTCAGCACATTTGGAACCTCAGCCAAGATAATACCAAGAATGGTACCGGGTACCAGGAACCAGATTTTACTGATGGAAAAGCAAAAACGAGTAGAGTTGAACTGAACCGAGCTGGTACCAGTCAGTGGAAAAACCCCAATAGAGACTGATGGTGTCCAGGGGTGCAGAATGAACTGCCTTCTTATTAGTGATTATTGGCTGCATCTGAAATCGCATACTACATACTAGGTACTACATTTGAATTAGTAGGTGCTGCTCTACCGTTAAAACAGTGCGTTCTATACAGTATGAATGAGGGCAGTATGAATGGAATTCGGACGTACTGCATCTGCTGTGTTGATGTTGTCACGTTTCATGTGTCGTCACAGTTATTTTTTTACCTTTACAGAGGGCATTTACTCACAAGTGTAATTTAACATTTTCTTTAAGGTACTTACACTTGAAAAGAGCCGCGTCTCCGTTTTCCGCCATTTTTCTATTCTGCCGTCGCGTCTCCTGCTGCCTTATGGGATAGTGCAGTGTCCATCGAATGCATACTACAGAATTCGTCCGGAAGCAGTAGGTTATCCGGGAACTTCTCGCCTCCTGTTTTTCCAATACTACGAATTCGGACACACTACTCTCCCCGCATACTGCTTTTCGTATACTATATAGTAGGCAAGTATGCGATTTCGGATGCAGGGATTGTTTATAATTAACAACAACAGTAAATCAACCCTCCAAAACACGCTACAATACTAAGGCATTTATACTCGGCAGCGCCACCTGTGGTGTGGTGATAATAAAAAAGGATTCCATTCCCCAAGCCCCGCCCCATCCCCCCTCATCAAAAATGCGATCTGCGTCCCTAATAGTGTCAGACACTCGACAGCCGATGATCCGTTTCATTCACTGAATACTGATGACAGACCTTCAAATTGCAGCTTAAGGCCAATATTTGTGTGCATTTAGGGGTGATGGTGGAATGAGAACTAGACATCTATGCAATTTAATACTGACATCAAATGGCTGATTAATAATGATATTAATCAGATAATTTCACTCTACAGTAATGGATGGGCAGCTCCTTGCTGGACCATTTTAACAAACATTTAGACTAATAGTGTACAGTTTGCAACCATTCTATTCTCAGTATTGCAATGCTATTGTCTCATTCGCTTTCCTGAAAATGTGAAAATATCGGAGGAATGTTTGGCAAGTCACGGCATCGAGAACGAGCGTGGGCACGCGTTCCATGGGTATGAAGCCAGATCAGGAGATTCAACAGGAAAACTACAAGATACCACGCTCTGACCTGCAGCCATTACATAAGCCATAGGTATTTCACAGTGAAGAGGAACAATGAATATGGAAACAGTGAAAGGGCAAAGTGTGAATCAGTGTGTTCACCACGAACCTGTGTGACCTCGGCGAAGCCTCCTCAACAAAGAGTCAACAGGAAACCGTGCTGCGCTCAGATTTCTCTCCCATTATCCACATTGTCACACCTTTGGCAAACATATGTGGAAACAAGATGACGAAGAAGGTCGTCTCCATGCCCTTCCCTCTTCCAATTCAGGAAAACAGCTTGAAAAAAAAGTGCTTTATTGATAAACATCCTCAGAAGGAAATGGCATTTAGCCTCCTCCCTGCACGTAGATGTCTCTATTCCGCAGCACATTGCATTTTTTATCCAGCCATGTCTTCAGCCTTGTAGAATATTTAAGCTTGTTGCTCTATAATGTACAAAGGTATCTATGGTAGTTAAATATAAACAATGCCAAAAAAATAAGCCAATAAAGCCTCCAAAAGTGTTTTCTTTTGTGTTTATGATGAAAAGTAACAGTAAAAGTAAGCTTGTTGAAAGAAAAGGCCAAATACTCTTGTTTACCAGTCTAATCTTGTTGTTTGCCCAATCAGTTCTCTATAGGAGGTCTGGCCTTATTGGCTAGCAGTCAGCGACCAAGTGTATTCATCAGTGCAAGGGCTGGCTCTCTGCTGAGCTTCTACGCACAAGCCTGAGTGATGCTTGATTTCTCAATTATAGATCGATAAGTGGTATTGCAAATGCCAATATAGAAAACACAAAAGCAAAGATGAAGGTTAAAAACAATCTGTTCTAATCGCTGTCAGACCTGCAGGATGAACAGCGGCCCCCTTGGTGTAACCCAGTGTAATCAGGATCAGGAACATGCGCATTTATCTTCCAGGTGGTGTATACAACCTGGCACTTGTTCAAGTAAACTGGGCATTTTTCTAGGAAGACAAGATTTGCTTATAAGGTAAAACGTATTGGTTTTTAAATTTAAGTGTATTGACCATTTCTTTTGATTTGCCCCAGAGATTCCATGAAGTAAAACCACCAAAAACAACTCATGGAACAAAAACCTCAGACCGCCAGTGAAAATCCTTCTATTTTGATTTCATTTGTTGTTAAATTATAGCACAGAGCACTTTATCAAACATATATAATAACACAATTTGAGTGAAAAGTGAAATAATTGAAATATGTACATATAAATGTCAGAATTCATCGGTTATCCCATTTTGCTTCACTAACAGGATGCTCTTAAACTCCATAAGTTTGGGCAGGAGCCTCGGATGAGTAGATCAAATCACATCTGAATACACTTGAATTAAGGGCCATAGTTATCACCCTGGTTTTGTGAAAGAAAATTGGTTTGCTGTTCCTACGTTCACAAAGTCCTATATATCCTTTATATGATATATAACACCTGTACAATGGATTAAGGCGACCTATGAAAAGACTCCTAAGGTCATGTCGTGGATTATGGAGTCACCAAAGGTCCTAAAGAGATGTAGATATTTTAATGGCCAGCCTTAAGAAGCTAATTGGCTAGCTGAGCAAACTTTGCAACTCATTTTTAAGGCTTGCAGAGTAAACTAGGAGTTTATTACGTAATCCCCAATTTAAATCAACTTCCATACAGTTCCAAGGGTTCACTTTAATGAAAACAGCTCTTGAATGTCAACTAATAATTCACAAGAACATCATAATGCTGCATCATTTCTCTTATTGTGATGTATTATCATTTCCTTTAAAATGATGCTTTAAAGAACAATTAAGAGAAATGAGGAGAACAAGAACATCATAAGATACAATTCCATTGTTAGCTGAATGCCAACCTTGATAATATTTTGCAGTCTTATTAATGTAAAGAAAAATGATGAGAAAAAATAATGAAATGCTATCTATTAATAAAACTTTTTCATTTCCTAAAGGAATCTATTTTTAAAAAAAAAAACACATTTTCTTAGTATTTCTTAGTATTTATCAAAAACAAACAGTGGCATGGATGCTGGTTTTGTTTTCATGCGCATCAAAGCAAAGCGTTAAATGGTTGTTTGTCATATAGACAAATATATGGCCTTGGAAACAGGTTTATTTCATTCACATTACTATGAACTAACAAAGGTTTGGGGAACATAGGGAAGGCCCCTGACTCCATACCCTTCCAGATCTTCCATGGCTCAAGGCCCTCTATCCTTCTCACTCCACAGGTTTTTCATGGGGTTTAGGTCCCAGGGCACTGAGATGGCCATGGCAGCATCTCTGACAACCATTCCATTTCTTAACTTCCTCCACAAACACCGCATTCTGCTTTATGAGATACTGATTAGTGATCACCTCTATCAAATCTTATTTAAAGAGGAAATGTATAAAAATACTGCTGTGACCAACACTCTCCTCCTGCAGTGTAACCAGCTGGATGGTAAAACGCTAATAGAAGTACATCATAAGTAATTACTACCATTTTGTTTGAGTGAACAAGAGATTTTTCTTGTAAACGCTGCATCATTTCTTTTATTGTGATGTATTATCATTTCCTTTAAAATTATGCTTTAATCAACAATTATTAATGTGGAGAGCTGATCACAGGGATAAGAATGAGGAATGAACTTTGAGGCACATGTAAGTCTACAGAGCCCGGTCTCACGAGTTTTCATGAAGCCATCATGACATATAATGTAATCAAAATACGTGC
>JBBPCW010000106.1:27870932-27884136 GCA_037974425.1 Phenacogrammus interruptus
TCTACTGCAGCAGTGAAAGACTTAAAAAGAATAGATACACTAATACACTATGAAAGAGAGAGAGAGAGAGAGAGAGAAAGAGAGAGAGAGAGAATAATATCCTACAGCCTGTGCTACTGCGTTATTTTTTAGTAAAAAACGGTCTGCCATCTTAGCCGTGTGTATAAATATTTCTGCACTCCTTTCATCCACTAGGGCATGATTTTATATACGTTTCTTAAAACATCAGACCCTGCAGATCTCTCACATGCAGCCTTTTCACGTCTATAAGTGTATGCTTTGAACCAGGAGAGAATCTGGTGTTTACATTCTGCTCTTCCACTGTACAGCTTGCAGAGTGGGTGTAGCTTTCATGTCTTCTGTTAAAACCCACGCGCAGCATCTTTATTAAGACAACAGCAACAGACAGCCAAACAAAGAGCAGTGATTACTATTGAATACTCGCACTCTTAAAAATGAATAAAAAATGAAAATCCAAAAAAGGGATACTAGGAAGCAATGCCATAGACGAACCACTGTAGAGCCTTTCAGTAGTTGATCCCTTGAAGAACCATCATTTGTAAATGGGATGTGTAAAGAGGCTTTTTGTTTGAAGAACCTCCACATAATTTAAAGCCAGTTTAAAGATTGTGCTGTAAGTGTGCAAGAAACACGTAGGACCATTTATTCTCAAAGGTGTTGTGTTCTGTCCAGGAAATGTGTTTATAGGTCTGGAGAAAGGTCTCTGAGGGAAATGTACAAGTGGTCCCCCCCCCCACTGTTATAGCATTAGACTGTCAGACAGTGCTGAACAGAGACAATGCAAAACTGTCTGGAATGTATGTGTCAACTAATGATGTGCGTTATATTTCACTGTTATATCTCCTTTAGTATATATTTTTAAACCATTACATTACAAATGTCCAAAAGTATGCAGATGCCTATGTGTCCAATATTTCTCATGAAATTTAATGTATTGAGTTTATTCTCCAAATTGTTGCAATAATAGACTTTATTCTTCTGGGAAGGCTTTACTCTGGAGCACTGGTGTGAGAATTTGATTGCTTTCAGCCACAAGGGCATAAGTACGGTTGAACAATTAGTTTGGAATCGCAAATGCATCTCCAACTCACTGTAATGGGATTCGATGGTGCTCCATCACTCCACAGCTTCACTGCTGGGGGGCTTTATACCCCTCTATACCCCCACGCTCAACATAGGGAAGGCTGAAGGCTGCATCAGTGCCTCCTATTCTACTTCCAGTGCTTTTCTATGGATGTTACATGACTGTGCATATTTTAAAGGGGCGTCGGGAGACTCAGCATACAGTATATTGAAGTATAGTAGCAATAAAAATATTTTCCCCTTTAGGGTTGAGTGGCTTGTACTCTCTGGTTTTGACTAAATATGATAGCCTAATGTGATAAAGTTTAGAGTTAATTACCTCCATGTAATCTACATTAATTTTGAGTGTAAGGGGGAATAATTTATATAATAGCTCACAGCTTTCAGTATAAAGTTACCATAAGATTATCAAAAGGAATTCTTTTGTTCTTCTTTGCGCAGAACATCACAATGTTGGTAATAATTTTACTTTCATTTCTTGCAGGTATTGCAGTGAGAGAATTCTGGATCAAGAAAGGAAACTCAGCCATCATCCATCCAGACACTACTGTTGTTTAGTTGGAACACCACTTGTGATTTTGATGTTGAACCTCCATTAAGCCTGGTGTCTGGGTTTCCAGTTGTGGAAGCATTAAGGCAGGACACTCAACTCCAGGCATATTGTGTGATCAAATCCTAACCTAGAGACTCCGCCTCTTCTCCTCTGGCGCCATGGGAACCGTTCTGTCGCTCTCTCCCAGCTATAGGAAGGCTGCCCTTTTCGAGGATGGCCCTGCCACGGTGGGTCACTACACGGCTGTCCAGAACAGCAAGAACGCCAAAGACAAGAACCTGAAGCGTCACTCACTCATCAACGTGTTACCATGGAAACGGATAGTAGCTGTTTCAGCCAAGAAAAAGGGCTCGAAGAAGGTGCAGCCCAACACCACCTACCAGAACAATGTCACCCACCTGAACAATGAGAACCTGAAGAAGTCACAGTCTTGTGCCAACCTGTCCACGTTCACCCAAGACCAGTCCAGTCCATCAAATCAAGGCTCAAAAAGCTCCAACAATGTAGCCTCCTCTGTCAAGAAGGCACCCCTCTCAAGCTCAAATGTGGCGCCTGGTACACCCAAGAGGGTGATTGTCCAGGCCTCGACCAGCGAGCTCTTGCGCTGCCTGGGTGAATTCCTGTGCCGGAGATGTTATCGCCTCAAGCACCTTTCTCCCACTGACCCAGTGTTATGGCTGCGCAGTGTGGATCGTTCCCTTCTGCTGCAGGGCTGGCAGGACCAAGGCTTCATCACACCTGCCAATGTGGTCTTTGTTTACATGCTCTGCCGGGATGTAGTCTCTTCAGAAGTGGCCACAGAACATGAGCTACAAGCAGTGCTTCTCACCTGCCTCTACCTGTCTTACTCTTACATGGGCAATGAAATCTCCTACCCTCTCAAGCCTTTCCTGGTAGAAAGCTCCAAGGAGACCTTCTGGGACCGCTGCCTGTCCATAATCAACCTGATGAGCGCGAAGATGCTGCAGATCAATTCAGATCCACATTACTTCACCCAGGTCTTTGCAGACCTCAAGAACGAGAGCCAAAAGGAGGAGGAGAGAAGTCGCTTACTCATTGGGCTGGACCGGTGAGGGAAGACTGCAGGGTGTTTTAGAGAGGAGCTGCATCCCAGTCTGGCATTTGTGAATGGGTTCCCCAATGATTGGAGTGACAAATATAACCGGGCAAATTTTAAAGAACACTGATGTTCTCAGGTACGGTGTTCAGTAAGTACTAAACCAATGCTGAAATGAACACTTACACTCTTCAAAAATAAAGATGCCAGAAAGGGTTCTCTGCAGAAATGTAAGTGAAGAATCACTTTTGGTTCCCTGAAGAACTTTTCAATAAACGGTTCATTAAAGCCCCACTGTATTCGGTGTGATCTGGAACCATGCATTAAAGCCAAGAACCATTTAGGAATCTTTATTTTTAAGACGCTGTGTTCATCAGTGCTGTGATGAGTGGGTATGAACTTCAAGTTAAACAATTCAATTTCCAAGCTGTTCACAGTTTGTATGCTGAAGGCTTGACTTTGAGCCCAAACAGAAATGCCAGAACTGGTCTCATATGGTAAATATCCACAATCACCAACAAAAAAAAAAACAAAAAGAAAAAAAAGAAAACAAAAACAAGGCATCGACAAGGTCATAAAAAGAGAAAAAACAACAAGAAAACACCTGTAGGAACACTAATTTTCAGCTATGAATGTGGAGAGGCCTCCTGCTGCTGTCAAGCTTAGTTGTTGACTACTGGAGATATGCACTGCCTTTTTGGAAAGGTCTCTGCCAGACTATTACTGATACTTAAGACTGAAGACTTTGATTAAAAGGCAGAGGACATACAGTCCTTCACAGCAGCCAAACTGCTGGATGCTCACTGAATGATACATGTGGCTTTAGTAGCAATTTCTTGTTTAGTAGGCTTTAGTAGTGTTCACAAGAAGGATGAGGCACCCTCCAATGACGTGCATTTACACGTCGGTAGTGAGTTCCTGGATGCCGCGACTGGATGCTTTTTGAAAAGGTATCAGTGGTGCACAGTGCAGTGTGAGATGAAGGAGTTACCTTTATTTTCATCTGGATAGAATTAAGTGGATGTTCTACTCTCCTTAGGTGTGCACCTCTGGGGCTTTAATCCATCGATTTACTTGTTTCACACTTTTCTACTCAGAAGTATAACTGAACGCATGTCTGCCATGCAATCCGTGTGGTCTTTTGAGGGCATAAAAATTTTAGTTCATTCCGTCCATTGGATTTGTAGAACCAACTGCATTTGCAACTAGGGAATGCTATATTAAAAAAAAAAAAAAGAGGCAAATCTAGTTTATTTCGCCATGCTTGCTACAATGAGCCATGATCTTACAAATGTTTTCGGTTGATTTGTCATAAGTGTATCACTGTCTAGGTTGAGCAAGAGTCCATAAAAAATAATTTAAAAAAGGAAAGAAAAAAAAAAAAGCTCAGTGTAGTTTTTATGAAAACAGTGCCATAACTTTGATCATGTAGGTCTAAGAAACACACCAAAGGAAGGTGGTCTTTGAAACGGTTCATGAATACTAAGAATATCTATTCACTGTTAATTTATTGCTGTTTATTTATTCTTAGCACATCACTTGTATTTAAAAAAATTGTATTGTATTGTACAAATTACTGGTACGACGGCTACTTTCACGTGTCGCATTTAGATTTAGATGATCTGTGGTAAACATGATTACCTTTGGTGAAAATGAAGATTGTAGTTGATGCAGATATGCATTCGAAGGCTTTGGCTGAAGATGTTACATCTGGGAGCTTAGTTGAAAATCAATTTCTGATCTGAGCATTGCCAAGGGTATTTCATCAGTAACACAAGGACAAGAGACTGTTGGTTTCAGGCTAAGCTAAAACCATTCGCTTTCTGACCTACAACAAAGCTCCATTCAGGTTTCTAACCGCTTAACTGCTGAGATGTTCCACATATCAACACCAGAAAAGCAATCATTCGCAGGCAGTCCGTTTCTGACTTAAGTCATGTCGCTATGGAAAAGGACAGCCTGGGAAAGCGATTACCAACATAAGCCAAACATTAGAAGAACAAGGTTGGATGAGTTGAGCTTGTGGGGTGAGTTCCGTTCAACCTCTGTCAGCAGGATTGTGATTGGACAAGCTACGATTGAAACAACAGCTGATCTGGGGAGCTTTAGGACCAAAATGTCACTGAATGAACCAGTTATCCAAGGCTGGAATGCTGTTGTGTGGATATAATATCTACATTTTCATTCCTGAACTTGGATAACTGCGATTGTGATGGTCAGATGTTGTTAGGGTACAAAGGAAACGGTTCAAAGGAACATTTTGGTGTTATTTTAGGTATGTGTGATTACATTGTGTCCTCAGACTGAATCCTCATCAGATGAGGAATTTACAGAAGGTCGATATCTAATTGCCCGCTTTTTAAACACGTCAGCAGTGATGAACTACGCATGCTTTCTTTTAGTAGTTGTGAATCTCGGATTTCTTTACAGAGTTTACAGAGAAAAAAAAAAGTGGTAAACATAATTTAAACAGACACATTTAATTATCCATCCCTGTATTGTACGGTTATCGAAGATGGCTATTCGGGACGAACAACGCCCCTAAACCGTGGCCACGAGGAAGACTGGAATGGCATGGCTTTTCCATTACTGCTGCTTCACTGTATGTGACAGGAATGGAGTGGAGTGGAGGATGCAAGAGGCAGTACAGTGGTCACTAATGTGCACGGAGTAGTAGCGCCATAGGGACTAGCACTTTTCTCCGGACTCATACGGAACCGAAGGGGCTTTAGAATCTTGTGGACTAATACAGGGGAGTCCTCCTTCGCTGCCTGCCATATGTTGCGACCACTTCACGACGACGTGCCATTTTTTCCATGTACATCACTGACTCGACATTTGTAAAAGAGAGAAAACACTAAAAAAAAAAGACAAAAAAAAAAAACATACTAGACTCCAGTGCCCATTTTTTTTTCTGTATCTCCTTGCATATTTCCTCGTAGAACAAAACAGAGACAGTGTTACAAGTCATAAAAGAGGAGAGGCACTCTCAGTGACTGCGTGTGTGTGTGTGTGTGTGTGTGAGAGAGAGAGTGAGTGAGTGAGTGAGACCTGATTTGTATAGAGGAGTGTTTTGTTTTTTTTTCTTATGGGAGAATGCAAGCCAATGCTTTTTAGAGACGAATACAGGGGCTGGAATTTGACTGGTGGGTGGGCAGTGTTACGGAACTGTTACATTTACATCTTTTTTGGGGGAAAAAAAAGAAGAAGACAAAAGCTGTTGCTGTAATTGAACTTTTTTTCAGTTTGGTTTTGCTTATTTTTATTTATTTTTGTACTGTGATGGAAAATAAAATGCACTGATCGTTAAAGATGCACAACAGTGTGGCCATCGTTTTTGTTTTTACCCTTATGTTGACATTTTACAGTTCAAAACATGCTACTGTGTTATACTATGAATCATAATATAATATGACATCGACTTCCAACAAATGAACCCTTCTTTTGATGACAAAATGGTAATCACTGGGACCATAAAAGTTCTCTACACTTCTATGAGAAACATCTTCATCTTACATTATTATGGATACTGGCATAAGCCTCATTTCTTTGGACAGTTATTATAATTTGATCAGGAACGATCTAGATGAGCTTTGTGGTTCAGTCCACAGGTATTTCAAATTATTTCATTCCATTACAAGTGAGGACTGTTTTTATGACAGTTTGACAGTTTGATGTTTGTCCTGATTGGACCTATAAGTCAATGTAATTATGCATTACAATACGATCAAATCACGCATTGTAAACATTCATGCTCCATAACTCAACAAACTAAAACTTTGCTTACTCAGCGCTGCAACAGCAAATTGACTGATGGTGATTCTGCAGGTTTCTCTCTCTCAGCACTAAAGTACTGGACTGCAGCACCGGGGGTGTGTGAGATACGGCCAGGATCAAGAGTGCGAGAAGGTGGATAAGTCATAGGTGCACAAACTGCCGATTGAAAAATCAGCCAACAAATGTGCTGCATCATGATTCAAACTGGCAGTGGGAGGATTTGACACATTCAAACGTCATCGGCAGCGCTAGTGGCTAACACAGCTGTTCCTGCAGGATTTATGACTATTCTGACACAAACTACACCATTAAAAACAAACAACCCGTATTATATCACCATCTGGAAGCAAAGGTCATGGATCGGGTGCTTGAAGGGCATGTTTATTTGAGCAGTGATATTTGGTACAGCATGTCATATACCTGGTGGTATATTTAAACCCCCCAAAAATGTTTTTTATATTTAAACAAACAAACAAAAAAATTTAAAAATGTAAAAAAAAAAAAAATTTAAAAAAAAAAAAATTTAATTAAAAAAAGGACACCTGTAAAGATGCAAGATCAGATGAGAGTTTGTATTTCTGGTTCCTGAAAAAAATGACATAATTGGAAAAATAACTGGTTCAAACTATCAGTGTTTAAAAGACAAAATAAAAATCACCCTTTCATTTACGCAGTAAATTAAATACATGACATATACAATCAGGCACATATGCTGTTTTAAGCAGAAAAACATTGGGTCAATAGCAAAATTACACACATTAAAGCGAGTAACGTTAAGGTGCTGACAGGTTTACATTGGCCTCTAGCTATTCGGCACTTTTACCACATCAGACAAAATCACCACAACAGACAAGTTCATTTAACAACTGGTAAGCAGACCAGGAGGCGACTACATTTCAAAACTGAGAATAAGAAGCTATTGACAATAACGATGGCTCTGTTTAACAGGGTAAAGGGATGGGAAGGGATGAATTTCTACCACTAAACAGAAAAATGTGCATCCCTTAGTGAGTACAGATTAATGTACTAAAGCAGACGTGTGAACACAGAAAAAGTGCGGATGTGATTGGCTACTGAGTACAGAGGACTTGGCGGAGACCTTCAGGGCCGGTTCTTCAGGATATAGAAAAATAAATAAATACATGTGAATGGAATGTAGACCCACATCAATCAGTATAATGTACACTTTACAATTTCAGCCCTTTATCCAAAAATCAAGGAATACAAGCTTTTCTGATCGAAATCACACTGAACAGCCTTCAGGAAAAATATGCCGGGGTCAACCAACCTATCTAAGCTCTGCCAACAAAAGCCTTTTTTTTGCTTATTGGGAATATTTAAACCTAAACTGTCATCTAAGCAAAAGAGATAGCATTTTTAAAAACATATATTTAGCTTTTTTCAAAATATGCTTCCCTCCAGGGTAAAAAAAAAGTAAGTGGGCACTAGAAAGTTGCTGACATGTTGTTGTATTTTAATATTTTAACATGTTAATTTTCAAGGTGAAAATTAACATGTTATTGAAAGGGGCTTTTAAAACTTTGTGAGTTTACACAACATCTGCAAAAATCGTATTCATCCAAATGAATTACTGAATTACTGAATTAAGGTATTATGGTCTTGTACTGTCTACCTGGACCATATTGTTGCAGCTAAAAGAACCAATTAATTTCCAACCATGCGAATATTAATGTGACTAAACAACAAGCATGAAACTACAAATACACCGCATTTTGACAAAAGTTACATGTTTGCTACAGTTCTCTCTCACGTTTATCCAAAATTCAGAACATCTCTCAGGAAAAAGAAAGCATTTGTAGGCGGAGCACAGACCGGTCAGTTTATACCCACACCTAACACCTTGTTAGTTTCTCAGCTTTGTTGGTGAGTAGCTTTTGACTAAAGAGAAATCCGTGAAGCTGGGAGGGTGCTGTCTCAGTGCCAGCACCCCTGAGATAGAGGAGGCTGTAGAGTCTGGCTCTGTCTCCCCATGGCATGTGGGGGTACATTTTGTTTAGTCTTTCTCGCTCTCTCTATGCAGAGTGGCACAGTTTACCCAGCCAGGCAAAACGCCAAAAGTCTCAATATAGACAGACTCAGGCAGAAAGAGCCTGAGAGTGGCCAAACAATCATGTTTAGGGTTTTATTTTGTTCTAATGCACATAGAAATATACAAGAAATAGAACTGATCAAAAGTTAGATGGAGCATCAGGGTAGTCTGAAGGACTTCTCGAGTCAAAAGGGAGCCAAACTAGTCTACAGCAAACTCTACATATAGCCCAAGGCCTTTGCTTTTCAGACCTAAATTCAGCCAATTATAATCACAGAGCCTATAATAACACAGACATATGCTACAGATGAAAGATTTACAAAAGCGTGCAATGACTTTGGCCGAGTAATATGATCTTCGTGAACTGATTACGTGTTCTTCTTCTCCCAACCTCCTAAGTAAGGAGATTACAATGGAACAGTAATTATGAAATTGATTTATAAAGGGAACAAAGACCAGCAGCTCATTTGTACAGCGCCACTTGCTTCTTCTCTCCGAGAACATCTCTTTAAAACTAGGCCAGACACTCTGGGAGTTTCCACTTGAAACCATGCGATTCTAAATTAGTTGATTTGAATGAACAACGCTATCTGTATCGTTCCCTCATTTACTAGCACGCATGAGCTCACACAATCTACATCCATGTTATACCAATCATATTATCTCTAATGATCATCTTTGGCGAACACATAAAGCTGATCCCTCCAGAAGTAAATATAGTGCATTCCACCCTATATTTACTTTATACAACATCGGGCTTTAAAAAGGCGAGCTTTTAAAAAAGCTTTGTCATCCATTTGACAATTTATCCTCCAATTTAGATGGCCTACCTGCAACATCCATTTTTGTAAATGTGAGAGTCAGATGTTACCCTTTAAATATATCCTCCTGCGTTCCTAATGCAGAAGCAAACATGACAGGAGCACTCAAACGAGCACGTCTTTTCTGTTGAGCTCAGGTTCGATAATGGAAAATGAGCACTCTCTTTCTGGCTCTGTTATATCACAGAGAGCATGTCCCCCCTCAAAGTGTTTCAGTTACTACTCACTATGTAGACTATTCATAAAAACCAGAGGAGATGGCAAACTTCAGGAAATGCTTCTTTGCCTTTTCTGGTTTCATCATTGTGTAATAAAAGACTATGCATTTGTTAACTGTATAGAAACAACATATAACCTTTTACATCTGCATACAACATACATGTGCAAGTTGTGTAACTGAAATATTCATAACAAGAAGTTTTTAAGTTATGAGAGATTTTAACGCTCCTCTCTGAGCAGTTAAACAGTTCTTGGATATGCTCAACACATCCCTCGACAAAAGCTGTAGTGAAGTCTTAATCTGCTGTACGGTCGCTACGAACTGTGATATACATAAAACCAAAATCGTAGCCATACTTGATAAACACCATATCAAAAACAACAATATTCTCTTTAAACGACAGAAAACCTCTATCAAAACATTAGATATTTCTAGCCCTTGTATGTAATGTTTCCTTAAATATTGCATGTATATATTTTCCCTTAATTTGGCTGACATGATAAATAAATAGGACATTAATAATGAGGTGTATTATTAATTGTTTTTTTTGTTTTTTTGAAGAAGAATCATTCTGTTTGGTAATGAGGGACATTCTTATCTGTTCATTGGATAAAAAGATTCTTGCCGAACCCAAGGGAAGTTTAGTATGGCTGGAGATTCAGCAGAGTCATGTCTTGGTGCTGTTTTCTTCTCCCTTGTCGTTTAATTTCCCGGCACTGCAAGGATGTAGCCTGATCTGCTCTTGCTGAAGTCAGGCTGGGACTGGTTGATCCTGGTCTCCACGACAACAGTACACTTCCTCCCATTCATACTGCACTGTATGGGACTCACAATATTCACCTGGAGCTTCCTCCTCTCACTACAGAGAGAGAGAGAGAGAGAGAGAGAGAGAGAGAGAGAGAGAGAGAGAGAGATTGAATTAGGTCTGTGTGTACTGTAGCGAATTGTTCACGTGTTTTTAAGCTGCTCTAAAGTCAAGATATTACAGGGTGAAAGAATAGGAGTATAATGACAACAAACAGCACCATCGCCGTCCCATTTTTGTTCGTTTTTTATTTTGCTTAAACTATCTAAATGTAATTGCAAGATGAATAAAAAAACATTTTTTTATATTAACATTAAAATAAAAAATGTCTCCACGATTTTGGAGCTCTTGGTCAGATGGACGGTTTACATCATTCTTTACCAAAAATCAATTCTTTACATTGGAAAAAGTATCTCAGCAGTTTTGGGGAGACACAAATGACTATGAGGACAGGAAGCAATACAACAAACGACACATCTGAAACACGGACAGAGGCACATCTGAAATGCTAGAATGCAGTTGTATGGAATTTCGGTAGAAATTAAGTCCATATATCATCTACAGACATTCCTGCACATTTTGATGCACATTTACTATTTGTGTGTTGAACTGAATGTACTGAGGAGGCAGTAAAAATTTGGCCTGTGCAAAAAAAAAAAAATGTTGCCTAGCAGAAAAGTTACAAAATTTGATAAAATGTTAAATATTTTGACTTAAAAAAATGAACATTTTATGTAATTTGAGACATGTAGCTGAGACATGTATACATCTATTTTAATCAAAGTAAAATGCATCTGCATGTGAAGCTGAAAAATTCATCATCTGTATTTCCATCACAATATCAAAGAAGAACTATACTGCCCTTACTGTTGGATGCACTGCAATAGGCTGAGTGCGCACACTTACAGAACAAAATTCTGATCATTAATTATTATTGGTTTCACCAGTCAGAAAAAATAGCCAGTAACAAAAAATATCATGTCCCTTACACATCAATTTAATGTGACAACAGCAATGAGAAATCCCATTATATATGGATATTACAAGGCTCCTTTAGTGGACCATTGAAAAATAGAGACAGCGTGTGGGAAAGGGTGCTGTACAGAAGAGAGACTGAAGAAGTCCTTAAATGAGACTATGGAACAGGACAAAGCAGGCACACTAGTGAAAGAAGGTGAACAGAAACTACAAAGCTACTGCTGTGTATTAGCAAAAAGAGTAAGGCAGAAAAACACGACTACTCAATAATCCGCTAATTTGAGGCTGTGATTCAGACGAGTGACCTTCAGATGGATGCTTGCGTAAGAAACTTGAAAGAAACGCTCTCAACAATAAAGCTGCCATCCCACACACATCTCCATAACTTACTACATGAGCCTCGCTGCTGCAGCAGCCATCCCTATGGCAACCCAATAAACTCTTCCATGTGTTATGGTCCCTTCCATCAGCCAATAGGATGCTATTATCTGATAACTGTCTCCTCTAACATCAATCTTTCCCTGATCCTCTTTCCATCTCTCCACTTCATGCAGAGGTGCTGCTAGGAAATTGAGCAACAGGAAAAAGAACACTTTGGTTCAGTCTACAGTAATCCGAGCCTCTTTGTTCCAGCCAAGTATTACTTATGCAAATAAATGATACATTTTAGGGGCTTTCTGTCTCCACAATTATGCAGTTTGCAGAACAAAAAATGCTTATGTAAGACCCATCCATGATTTGCTTACTGCCATTACAGTTTAATCTGGCTCTCCAGCAGCCTCCTTTCTCAGCTAGGTTGCACTGTGTCATCATTTTAAACCAGAAGCTTGAACATCAGCAACTTATGTCAATAAAGTGGCAATAAAAAGGGGAAGGTAAAACAAAAGTGTTTGAACGATACAGACTAATAAAACGAAAGAAATTTGCATTCAGGAAATGAAATCTATAAAATCGACTAAATCTGTAAAATTAGAGTCTAAAATAGTTGGCAACTTATTTAATTGTGATTATTAAGATTTGCATTTTACTTTTTCCCTTTTATTTTATATAATATACTATTAGTTTAATAGCTCCGGTTTGCCCAGGAATTTTTTTTTTTGTGTACTTTATTAAATAATGTGCATATATATTTTTGCACAGGTACAACATAGTTATTTGGATTTACACTGGAAATTCACAGAAACATTGTTTTTTATAGTTAGTTGCATCCCACATTCGACTTTATTTTAGAATGTTTTTTTTTACAGCAATTGTAAAGTATGTAAGTAAATTATGCACTTACTCTCTCTTCTTCATGTCACACAAATGTATTTAGTATAAAAAAAACAGACAATCTTTTACATTACACCTCTACTAATTCTAAATAATACACCAGAGCTGTTATTGCTAGCTGCCTAGAGAGACATGTTTCAGAAGTGCGACAAAAAATGAAGTCTGTTTTAAACAGACTTCTGGAAAAAGGAACTGAAGGACTGTACACCGTCCACAGAAGAGCACAAAGGCTCAAGAGCAAAACACACTAGAAAAATCAATTCTCTCCAGCTCTCTTTCCCTCGACTGTCTGTGTTCTCCAGTGGTTCAGATGAACAAGAGAGAGAGAGAGAGAGCTAAAGAGAGAGTGACTATGAGATAGACAGAGAAAGATAGCAATAGCTAAATATATACACTACCGGTCAAAAGTTTTAGAACACCCCAATGTTTCAAGATTTATTTAATCGAATTTCAAACAGTTCAGGTCCAATGAATAGCATGAAATGGTACAAAGGACAGAGCTGAACTGCGAGAGGTTTAAACCTTGTAAGGAGACCCAGAAGCGGGAAATAATTCTGTAGCTCCATG
>JBBPCW010000106.1:28086780-28106245 GCA_037974425.1 Phenacogrammus interruptus
TTATTTAGAATATAAATCATTTTTTCAGTTTCCTGAAAAATAGCCGTTTTGGAGATACGAGGTTTCCGCCCGACAGCAACGATATATATATTACGCCTCTAACGGTACATGTCACGGTACATGGTGGTCACGGCTTGGTACAGGATGTCTTTCGGAGAAATACACGTACGACAGAGAAGATGTGATTGAAGTAATATGGAATCACAGAGGGACCAAAAAGCGCCAGTAAATCATAAAACTGGTTCAGAGTGTGGTGCAATAGTGCCACCTACTGGCATAACACTTCTGCGGCCTTACACATACATGAGAATATAAACAAGAGTGTGTGTTTACTGGTTAATACACTGCTGTTTATTTAAAATAAACGAAAACAAACTAAGCCTCGTTCTTTAGAACTTTTTGTTGCTGAACTTTGCTGTATTGTGAACCGTACCGAACCGTTACCCCAAAACCGAGGTACGTACCGAACCGTGGCATCTACCGTTACACCCTTAATATATAGTCAAAATTAAAAAATGACACTCACCTTGACAAACGTGATCTTACATGTACAGACTGAGCTGTTAAGGTTGTGTATGATGGCCTCCCCATAATGCTCGAGATACCGCTGCTGGCTGAAGACATTGTGAACGCACGTCACCACTTTATTCCACTCATAGTGATCTCCATACCTAAGGGGGCAGTAAAGATCAGAACTTCATCTACTTTACTCTAAATGTCAAAATACCTTTAGTACATACTGAATGGCAATAGATTCTTTCACCTTGGCAGAGTCACATTCACCATCCCTGCTGGCATTATTTCCAAAGACTTTCCCCAGAATTTATTCTTCCACCTCTGGTCTGTACACACAAGGGAAGGTTACATCAACACAAACTGCTGTTTACTTTTCACTCCAGACCTTTATTTCTTTGTTTAAACCAGGTGAGTCTGTTATGTAACCTACCCTGCCAGAAGCTGAAGTTATCAGAGGTAGCATGACAAGCAGAGATAGGTGGATGGTGGCAAACCTGAGGGAAGAAATGGGTCACACTCTATTATATACAGATGCTTATCTACAAGTTACGGCTACACTGAACAGAATCTGTTACATAGAACAATATGGTTCAGTTGCATTTAAGAGATGTAGTTGAATGTTAGCTGAGCACAAAGCATCTCTTTCTCTGACCTGCGTAAAAATGACCACCTACCTGTTCACTGATGTAGCGGAAGCCTCTGTCCTCCCTTATACACTCAAAGGTCTCGCCCAGAACTGGGTTAAAGGGTTTGTAGCGGTTACGAAATTGAGCTGTAGCATAGCCAGAGATGGCAAAGGCAGCAATGTAAACCTAAATGGAAAAAGCACATCTTGCATACAGAACCAACCTGAAAGCATCTGTTGGTCTCACTGAAACCACACCAAAGCCTGTAGAGCATTAACCATAGTATTGAACATAATTGCCATACTGCACATGAACTTACCTCAAAATGATCATAGCAGTATTTAGCGAATTCTAAAGGTAATATTAATATTTTCATTCTTTAATTTGTTGTCTCAATGAGATACTTAATCAGAGACTAGCTGAGCCCTCAGTGACAGAGATGGTAGGATGTTGAAACATATGGTTTGTATGTATATTGGGAAAAAATGCGAAGTAATAACATTTTGGTGGAAGACTATGGGGAAACAAGTGTTTTGCCTTTCATATGACATGCTATGACGAATCATGCTTAAGACTAAGGTTAAAACAAAATTAGTTTAAATTTCAAATTAGAATCGTTACCATCCTCTGGTAGGGGTCATCAGTCCGGTTGGCTATGTCCAGTAGCTCTGAGTACTCCAGCTCCTCACAAAGCCTCTGGAGCAGATTGACTGGCTCATTTAGGGCTGCTGGCATGGACACACGGGACAGGTCCTTGCCAATGTTGTTATAAAGGATGGCCACGAGGCCCACGTGACTGTTATCGGGGCAGACTGCAGGCAGGGTGGTTCGACACCCCGTGTTTTGCAGAACCCGCCTGGATTTTGAATGTGCTTTGGAAAGGCTGGCCCGATACTTCCGTGTTGCTGTTGCTGCAGGTTACACCAGCACAAAACCAAAAAAAATACACAGTGGATACATTTTTTGCATTCACCCTTACAGACATAATTTATAAATATCAGTCATACTACCAAAACTACCAATCTAATATTCCTGCAACCAAAACAGCTCTGAATTATTAAGGCATGGAATTCACAAGACTTGTACTGTGGTGTACTGTGGCACCAAGACATGAGTTCATCAGGTCTTCCATGCATCGGGCCAGTTAGTCCAGAACATACGACGGTCGCTCGACTACATTGAGATCGTGGGGATTTGGAATCCAAGTCAGCATCTTGACTCTTCATCATATTCCTCACACTATTCCTGAACTATTTTGGAGTGTGTCAGGGTGTATTATCCTGCTGTAAAAGGCCACTGCCATTGAGGAATAACTTTTAGAGCAGTTTATATTAGACCAAAGGGGTTAGCCCTCTCTTTCCATGCGAATCTGTTGTTGGTCCACTGGTTCTTCTTCTTGGACCACTTATGGTAGATGCTGTGACCCAGTCTTCTTGCCATCAAAAATGATAAATTACTTATTGCCTAACTTATCCTAACCCTTGACAGTTGACAAGCAGTGTTGTTCACTTCATGGCATTGATGTTATGGCTGGTAAATGTATATAAATTAGATGAGTTTACTAACCATGGCCCTCATCAGGCTCCGAGTTGCTGGAGGCATCACTCAGACCTGACTCATCTGATGCCTCAGAGGAGCTTCCGCAAACGTCATCATACGCGTCAAAGTACTCTGCCGCTGAGTCGGCTACTGAAGGTGGGCGGTCAGAAGGACGTGGACCAGATTCAGACTGAGGAAGAGAGACATCAGTAAGAGAGTGACACTGAAAAGCTTTGGAAAATGCTGGTGAGGTTGAAGGGTCCGAATGCAGAACAGCTCAAGCAAACCCAGCCACCTGTAAAGAGATTTCAGAAAAGTCAAACCTAAACACACCTTTCTCTGTCTCACAGTGTTGTAGGATTCTCCAGAGGATTCAGAGTGATCTGACCTTCCCTGGATTTGTGTTTGATGGGACTTCACATCTAACTGAACACACACACACACATAGAGTCTATACAATGAGGAATAACAACAACAAAAAAAAACATGCATAACGTCACTGCCTTAAACAAACCTTTGTATATCCAATTTGGTAATGTATTATTTTTTAATATAATTTACATAATTTATATAATTTTTTATATAATTTATACCGTGATAAACAGACCAGTGTAAATGGTTTAAAACCCCTTTCCTACACCCATGTTGCATTAAATTACATGAAAAGTAAAAAATAAAATTCCTTCTCCTGAAAATACAAGGTTTTAGTGTGGAACAAACAATGTGTTACATGCAGTTGTGTCACTTTTTCCTTGCTGATTATTGGCAGTGTCTAACATAGATCAGTGCAAACTTGCTGAGGGAAGTATTGGGGCTCAATGACTAAACATCATATGAACTAATCTGTTCAAACACCTGCATATTTTGACTTTGAGGTTAAACAGCATAACCCTTTCCATAGGGCTGTGAAAAGAGCACCTGGGGACATCATGAACAAACAAAATGCATCTCAAGATCTGCACTGCCTGAGACTCCCATAGACTCCTGTAGACAAAATCAGGCTTCAGGGGTCTGTTAGTAGAATTCCTCCTTTGAGAATCTGAATGCATGTCAAGCTAGGGCAGTATCAGCCATTTTCCTGACCGTATGAGTACATATTTAGTAAAACAAATGATTCCTCAAGTGTTCTTGCAATAAAACAGGGCACTATGAATGTCTCACCTCAGTCAAAGTGGTACAGAGGCTGTCAATCTGAGCAGAGGTGTTCTGTCGGACCTCTCCACTGGTCCATGCCTCTTGCATCCGATGGCTCTCCTGAGACAGAGCTTCATGCACCGACCTCAGAGAGGCATGTACTAAGTGAGAAAGAGGACATGTCTTTTATTGTTACCTCTGATCTTTTTCTGAAATGCAAGTATTATTATAATCTTTGGAGCTTGATACCATTGCAGAAACTTCCACAGGAGATAGGGTTAATAAAAGTGAAAGTGACCATTTGTCATACGTGAACACACCACAGCACACAGTGTGAACAGCACGAAATTCAACCTCTGCATTTAACCCATTCACCAAGTGAAGCAGGGGGCAACAGGAACACGGCGCCCGGGGAGCAGTGTGTGGGGACGGTACTTTGCTCAGGGTACCTCAGCGGTGTCTAGTGGTCTTGGGAATCGGACCCAGATTCTCTGGTCACAGGGCAAATGCCTTAACCACTAGGCTACCAGCTAATAATAGTGTTTTTCTATAATGAAAAACATGTCATGTTTTTCAATAGCATGTTCCAAAACGCTTAATCATTGATAAGATCTTGCTGAGGGCCCTCTTTGCCATCTTTTGACATTTCCATCTCTTTGAATG
This sequence comes from Phenacogrammus interruptus, assembly GCA_037974425.1. Taxonomy (NCBI): domain Eukaryota; kingdom Metazoa; phylum Chordata; class Actinopteri; order Characiformes; family Alestidae; genus Phenacogrammus; species Phenacogrammus interruptus. The sequence goes on from JBBPCW010000106.1 coordinate 28,091,259, forward strand.
TATCCTACTGTTCCTCACCTCTTTGGGACACAGCACAGATGTCCTGGTGGAGCTTCCTGGTCTCAGGAGAGCTGTAGACTGGTGGGGCTAGCTGGGAGTATACATAGTCAGGGATGGAGGGCACAGAAGTACCCAGGTGAGATGAAACGCTCAAGTGGCTGGATGATAACTGAAGAAGGGAAGACAACACAGAAAATGTGGGTAAAGTTTATGTTCTTGCTCCTGAAGTCTGAGATGGAATTGCTTTTACACAAATGTCTTTTCATTTTTTAAAGAACATCTATTAGAGCAGTTCCAAGCGTATTACTGAGAAAGCCAAGCAGCAGTCAAAAGCTAAGCTACCTCTCTATTAGCACACGCCTGCTAATTCAGCACAGGGGTCAAAAAAGTTTTCAGGGAATTCTACCAAACCAGAAACCATTTTCTGTAAAAATGAAAAACCTTTGTCTAGATTGAGATGTTAATCAAAACGCCACAAATGGTGCTTTGAGTTGACTCACCGATTTAGTAATCCTACGCAGTGGCTTAATGTAAAAAAGGAATTCACTAAATTACTGAAGAGTTCTGCTTCTCTGCTCTAACTGACACAACATGAATTAAAAATAGTTTCTGCAACAGTTAACACAAAGAGACACAGAAAGATATCTACAACCAAACTACAAGACGAAACACAATTTAATTCTCAAACGTCTTGAAAAACACAATAACCCAACGGACTCCCTTTGGGTAATACTGATTACCAAACTGAAGGCAATCATAGAGCAGGCTCACCATTCCAAGAGCCTCAACCCGAGAAAGCGTGCGAGAGTGGCCCCATGTCCGGCCACATTTCTTCTTAGGTTTTTCAAGAGAAAGGTTCTGTGGGTTAAGCGTGGGGCTAAATCAGATCTTGCTATGTAGTCAGACATTTAAAAATACTAACCAAACCAGAGGCCATTAAGATTGTGTGGATTCCGTGAAGGCTGTACTCCAGTTCTCACCTGCATGCTGATGATCCTCTGAAGCTCTCCATTGTTAAAAGCCGTGCCTGATTCTAGGCAGAGCAGCTTCTGGACCAGTCGGTTCAGATCATTCAGATCTATCTGACAGCGGTTCAGTTCTAGACAGAAACACAGAGAACACAGCAAAGTAAAGTGAGTTAAATCCATGGCTCTACCATCTGAATGCAAGAACTGGTCTAAAAATGACAAATACAGCAAGACCGAGCTGTTCTGTATTATCCCTATCTCAGAATATAGTAGTATTAGCTATATACTGTAGTGCAGTTATCAGTTCTTTAATCTGACACCATAAATGAACAGCTAGTTATTAATTAGCACTAAATGGTGGTAGTACAAGCATGCTTTCACTGAATTGTTGAGCAGAAATGGGATAACACTTATTTAAGTAAAGGTTCAATAAGCAATACGTTCAGTCAAGTACAGTACCAACATACAACCACAGCTAAATGGACTGTAGGGACATATGATTCAACAACAAGGTGTTAATATGAAATAAAGCTAACTAAGAACAAAGTTACAGAGAAACCAGTTTAGCGATGAAGCAACTAAACTAAAGGTATAATAAAGTACAGACACTGGACAGTGGTCTAATCCCATCCAACCTTGCTTTATAGAGTCAAAAACTGAAACATCATAACATGATAGGGGGAGACCTAGCTAACAGATGGGCCTGACCCTGATTAAAATGGAATAAACAAACTGAAATATGTGGCTTAATGCATGAGAGTTTTGAATGAACTTTGTGATTTAGGCACAAAGAAAGCAGTATCAGAGGCTGGAGCTGACGGAGTCATCCATGGCAAACGCATGGCAAACCCATGGCAAACACAACCAGAATGTCTATCCAAACATAATTTCATAGCATGCTGTTCTGCCAGGATTACGACCAGCTGGACACTGCTTCATTACTCAGTGAGAAAACAACCTGCAATACACCATCAAGGGCTGTCTGGTGAAAAAGGCAAATGAACCACAACTCAAACAAATGATCTGGCCTGTCCAGTCTCTAAACCAGAATCAGAATTTAGTTTATTGCCAAGTAAAGTGCCCCTGCAGGGTTTTTTTTTTTTTGTTATGATGGTGATCCATGCACTATGCACAATTAGTAATGAAAGTAGAAATGCTGAAAAACAAATAAAGTTCAGTAAAGAGTGCATACGCTGTTCAAATTACTGTGAATATAACATGAATATATTAAATGGGACACACAAAAGAAATTACACAGGTACACAGGTACCGAATGTTTTACAGCTATAGAAATATATGCATTGAAAAACAGTGTAAATTTTAAGTTAGACTTCTACTGAGAGAAGACCAGGCAATAGAATACCTTGGATGCAGCTGTCTGGGTCCTGGGCCTGCTGGAGCCAGGCAGACACCTTCCCATTAACAGCAGGGTTGGCTGAGGGCACATCTGTACTCTGAGCTGCCACATCACCCAGGTAAGATCCAGATATGTTCTGATACTGTGGATGGTCAGATTTTACACAGACACTCCAAACAATGACAACATAAGGAGCTTTTTAAAGTAGATTTCCTTCATAATTTCTTAATATGTGATCTCTGTTGGGATTGATTTTAGCTTGTTTATCAGAGAGGAACCTGATGTTGACAACATTTCAAAATTCCAAACCATATCCACAAACTGATCATTCACAAAACCCTGATTAGTGAAGACAGCATTGAATCATATTAAGGGCATTTATCCAAAGCTACTTCCATTCCCTACCTACAGGGGGCAGTCTCCCTGGAGCAACTTAGGGTTAAGGGTCTTGCTTAGGAACCCAGTGGTGATGCTGAAGGTAGGATTCTAACCCATGACCTCTTGGTCTAGAGGCAAGTAATCCTACCCACTATGCCACCCCCCACCCCCCCCCCACCCCCCCCCCCACATATGTATCTGCACCACCTCATATGTATCTGCAAGTATGCAAAAGGCACTTAATAAGTATTAAACTAACTTACCACTTCTTGTGTGGCACCATTTCTCTGAACGGTGTTGCCGCCATGGGACAGGGCCTGTAGGAAGCCATTGTGAACATGCGCCGCCTCGTTTCTCTTATATATCCGATGGGCACTCAGCTTGGTCAACCATATGTAGAACAGGTCATGACTCTTTGTCTTGAGGAGAATCAAGGACAAAACATTAAAGCATCCATGGTCATGTGTTTTTTTTACATAAGTGTTTAAGAATAGCACAGAAAATCTTACCTTGACGTGATAGAGATCGTCTCCCGTATCTAAGTCTATACGTCTGGCCTTTCTGTTCACTGACATCACTGCAAGACTGACATCCATTGATCCACTTAACTTCCCCTTTGAGCTCTGTTTGGTATACAGGAATGTTAAGTACAGTAAGGCATGCTGAATAAAGCACAAACAAGAATAGTGGCTCACTTACATCTAATTGATTTCTTGAGTATCGCAGGATCCCTTTGTCGAGTACAAAGTATCTCTGCAAAAGACAGTATCGGTTTAGAAGCATTGCTTTGAGTGGTTACAGAAAATAAATGAACAAAATGAACTTTCCCGTTACAAACCTTGTGCCAGCCTTTCAGGGGCCATTTTCTCCTCTTCATCAGGAAGCCTTCACAAATGCCTGGAGGATTCATATCCTGCATGGTCTCACCACTGGTACCCATATCTGCCAGCAGATCATCCATTATCTCCCAGTCCTTTATGTTCTGAAAATGACACAATAAGAATGAAACACTAGCAGCCCAGATACAGCAGAAGGGGAATAATAAGTAGTGTTAAAATTATAATATCTAATAATGTTTTGTTTCTCCTACAGATAAAACCACCCTACAGCATGTGTATGAAGTAGCAGAGCAAAGCGCATTTGTGGGACTTGTTAAGACTTCTTTGGCTTTTGCTTTTTTAATTAGAGATTTAGAAGTTGTCCAACAGGTGAACTACTTAATGACATTTCTTCTAGCAAAGTCACTGAAGTGTGGTGACAAATCAATCGCCAGTTTTAGGCAAATATGCTACAAGATCACCTGTCGTGAGTGGCGAGAAGACGCAGTGCTGCTGCTCCTGGAGTGGGTGGGTTTATGCCATCCAGCAGTTGATCTGTCCAGCCCACTCATCGTTAACTGGCTATGGTCTAACATGGATCCATGGGGCTCCATATTTCAAATGTGCTCTTCTGCTACACGCCTGTGTTGAGCTTTAAGTAAATATATGGTCTACTTGTAGTTCAGGATCATAGGACCATCAGTCTGAAAAGCATAAGAGTTACAGGGTTATGGGGGACAGCAAAAGTGACGGTTGGATATTCAGACCCTGTAGACCTCACTGACATGTTTCAACACAATATAAAGGCCCATTCTTCACCACATTGACAAGGACAGAAAAAGCAAGTGCACGTGCAAACACTTCAAAGCCCAAAAAGAAACACTTAATCTCGTTACTTAACACTAGAAAGCTTCTAGAGCCATCTTGGCCTGGGCAGAACCTAACCCTGCCACTGCCATGAGCATCTCACTGACTCTTCACCAAGTGTTCACTGACCAAACACCTTACTGAGAAATAAACCAAGCGCTTGTTGGTGCTGATTGGTTCTCGAATGCAACTGCTATCAGAGTACCAAAGCTGGAAAAACATGATGTACTTTGAGGGCCAGGAAATGAAGGATATCAACTATTAATAAAAGGATGAATCAAACCTGACACATATTTTTAAGTTTAAACAGACATGGACCTCAAATGAGAGAAATTCCAAATGAAAACAGTCATATGAGTATGTATTATAAGTATGTGCATATATGAGTAAATATAACTATAATGTAGATAATAGTTTACCATTCCACCATTATACATTTAGTATAAAAAATAACTGATACAATGGTTTAAATACAACAGATGAAGCATACTGAGGTGGAGCATACAGAGGTGGGTGTGTCTGAAATCAAACAAGTCATTTCTTTTTGTTATGAAACTGGTATGTTTTATAAAGGCTCTACAGCTGCGGGACAGTTGACGGCTGCGAAATTCATCTATTTGATGACTTAACTAGCTCTGTCTTTATTTGCATGCCAGATAGAGCTCCATAAAGAAACCTTTAAGGTCTACTCTCTTGAATGACTGCATGTTCAGCAAGGAAACCCGAGATATTGCTTTAGCTTCAGCAACAGTCTCTGGGTGAGAGGATTAACACCATCATGATAATTGGCTTTGAGCGGCCTTTTTTTAGCAGCCTGTTGCATGGCTAGTCCTGGAACATGGACTAATAAGATCACAAGCCAAAGAAAACTACAAAAATACAAGAAAGAAGACTCCAACACCTCACACTTAACCTCGAAAATGAGAGAGAGATGAGAAAATTCTACTGATGCATTATCCATTAAGATCAATTGGAATCTATTTAAAAGTAATGTTTACATCTTGTCCGCCTGTGCCAGGATGGGGTTATGTAAAGCTTGTTCGTTGATGTAGGATTGACCTTAACGATGGAAGCATGTGGTGAAAACAAGATAAAGGGGTTTTGCCTTTCATCAAAGCTTTGAGTACTCAACACTGAAATAAAGACCATTGGGCCATCGCTTCCACTGATGACAGTCAAATATAAAACGTGATAAAAAATGCCCACTCTTCAATATGCATTATTTGATACATGTTATACTATCCGATACCAGTTAAACAGTGTCATCATTTGATGGGAAAACGATTTGTATGAGTTCATCACAGGACAAGCAAAGCCTGCTATTTGCCAGCCTTAACTAAGGAGCACTGAAACAGATTTTACAAAGGATGAATAAACACTGAGCAGCATCCTTACAAATCGAACTTCATAGTAGATTCCATCTCATAAACTGTTAAACACATAACACTCAATCTCATCAGAATAATTAAAACAATACTTAACGGGATAACAAGCAATTTAGTTTTGCTCATACTCTCTTACTGTATAACTTCAACAGTCAGATTTTTAAAAGTAAGTTGTTTAGATGTGAATTATTTAAATGTAAATGCTTTTGAGTCAATGGTGAGCTGCATTTTAACAATAGAGTTGACATAAGCTTGCACTTCTGTAAATTGGTCAGACCAAAAAAAGGTTACTACTCAGAAAGGCCTTGGCTGCATTTGCTGTTGAACACATTTTGAATTGTGAAGAGTCGAGGAAATCAATCCTAAACGAAAAAGTACAAAAGAAGACAAAACCCTGAGATGGTCATGAGCTCATATGAATGGATTCTTCTATATTTTTTTTCTATGATTCAGAGAACAACTTCAAAATAATTCCACTATAGCTCTTGCTTATACCTTACCTGAGGCTCCTGTGTCCAGCTGATCTCGGAGACACTTCACGGCTGAAATTTCCACAAAAGTGATCACTGTGCTTCCCCATTTGTGAAAGCGTCCAAACTCAGCAGCCTTCAAAAGCAAAATATTTACCGTGAACACCTCTTAGTGTGTCCTCTACGAGCAAGTGGAATTAACATCCTCCGAACCTGAAGTTCTCACCGCAGTTCTGCCAAATCATTATCCGCATTAGTGACTAAGGAGCTATAGGAATTAGAGGTGCAGAGGGTATGGGTCTGAAGAGGACAAACCACAAACTCTAGTATTCGGCTGCTCTGCTTTAGTCCTGACCGTTTTAATGCATTTTTGTAAATCAAATTTTACTTTCTGATCTAAAAAGACCTGCATCAGCCCTGGTGAATATAGTCATTAACCCATACTTCAGTGTAACGGTGATTATTAAATAGCTGAATTCTCCCAATTCAATACTAGCATGTCTAATTGATCAGTGATGTCAAAAGTGATAAACAGACAATTGCTACAATGACAAACTAATGAACCCATCTGATCACTGAGTAATCCGCAGATTAACTCTAATCCGGAGACGCGACACTTGTATTTACCTCAGTGGGAGCAGCATATTCCCTCATTTTCCCCAAACAATCTGAAACATTACTTTCTTGGCTATATATTTGTACTCAAAAAATATCCCTTTGTGTCTGAAAGGAAGAGCTTTACTGAGGTCAACAATTACAGCATTTTTATTACACTGATCAGTATATAAATACAGGACATATTTGCAATGTCAGCAGAGTATCATATTCTTATCAGAGAGTCCAAACACAGGAGGCTTCACTCCACAGATGGCCAGTTCATGTCCATCACAGGGGAATCGGGTGACAAGAACAGGCTCAGACGGCTGCTTCCTTATGGGAGGTCTCCTGCATAGTAGACTCTGAGGCACCTTCAGACTGCTGCTGTTTGATATACTGCTGGAGAAGAGCTGAGAGGTGAGCAGGGTGCCTCTGCAGCATTGAAACAGTCTGTGAGGTCATTATGGTCAGCCCTCCGACCAGCTCGCCATGGAAAGTGGTCATAGATGGCAGACTGGAGTATTTAAGTAATCCTTCGTACGACAACAGTGTGTTCTCTACACATCCTCCTGGGGGAAGAAAGCAGAGGTAGCAATAAGTCAAAATACCATTCAGAAGAGAGATACACACAATACACAAAAAACACCCAGTGATTTCAACCTAATCTCCTTCGATAGTTTTTGTAGTGTATGGTTGATTTCATAGGCACTTATCACAAATAATAGGAGCCAGTTGCTAAAACATTTGTGCCAATTTAAGTATTCAAAGATGAAGCGGTTTAATTTGTCCTCTTCTGTGAAAGTGACCATTTGTCGTACGTGAACACACCACAGCACACAGTGTGACCAGCACGAAATACTTCCTCTGCATTTAACCCATTCACCGAGTGAAGCAGGGGGCAGCTACGAACACAGCGCCCGGGGAGCAGTGCGTGGGGACGGTACCTTGCTCAGGGTACCTCAGCGGTGCCTAGCGGTCTTGGGAATCGAACCCGGACTTTCTGGTCGCTGGGCGAATGCCCTAACCACTAGGTTACCAGCTGCCCCCCTCTTAGCGACTAAACTGAAAACAATGAGTTTTCAAAGATCTTTAATGATCAATGTAGACATCAAAAAGCATTTGGGAAAGTAGACCATCATTATTGAGAGTTCACAGTTCTAATATTAAACATTTATTCATCAAATGCACCAACTGCCCATTGGCTTTTAAACGTGAGATTTGAGTTAATATTTTTTTGTTCTTTTCAAATGACAGGAAAAAGCATCAAAATGACTGTCAGTACATGACAGATAAGGCAGATACAATTAGAATGAATATTTCTGTATGTATTCCTTACATAAGCATGGAAAACTCACCTAAGAGTACCATCTGAGGGCTACTCTTCAGCACTCGTAACATTTCTTTCACTTTTGGCTCCTTACTGACAAACATAACAGTCTGCCCAATGAACAAAGGCTGCATGTTGCTGTACCTGCTGCCAGGCAGAAAAGATCTCATGACCTGCAGAGCAATGCAAACACATCATTGGTGAGAAATACGGAATATCTTTTAGAAAGATGGAATGCTAGGGCTGGGCGATTAATCGAAAAGTAATCGAAATCGACATTCAAAACCTATAATCGATCAAATTTTTTCAGGTCGATTATTTCGATTACTTACTTACGAGCCACGTGACCCCGCTCCGTTATGTTACGTTATTCCGCCGACATGTCGAGCATGGAGAGCTTAAACACTGAGACAACTGAGCAACTTGTCAGTGAAAAAAATTAATTAATTAAATAATCGCTCATTAATCATTAAAATGTTCAATTAATCGAGATTTTAAATTTTAGGCCAAATCGCCCAGCCCTATGGAATGCTATTTGTTGATATGTGGCTTTACCTGGTTGGGGAAAAATTTGACTCTGATGTCATGTTTATAAAGTCTGTGCTTCAACAGCAGCATGTCTTCAGCACTGGTGGCATTGTTCTGGGCCACGGCAATCATCTTAAACTCTCTAAACACCGTTTCAAGCTCTTTCTTTAACAGCTTCATCAGACCAGTTTCCTTTTGGATAGAACATGTAAGAAATAGATGAATGCAGACAATGCAGAAGTAATGAAACAACTTCACACCTTTGTATCTATTAGTACAGCATATTAGTGAATACCTATACATAGCTACAGATGCTTAAATTATTAAATTAAACGGTGAAATGTAGTTCATTATCAACGGTATTATGGTAAATATTAGGATTTATTTTTAATTTAAGCTTAGGGTTAGGCTTCATTTTTTTATATTCAACTAAAAAGGCCAGTTTACTAGATATTTAGTGGAATGTTGGTTAAAAACAATGTTGGCGTCTACAGCTGTCCATCAAAAAAGGGTTCCCCAAAATTATTAACCTAACTATAGGCTTACCTCGTGTCTACTGGTCAACATACACTTGTTTAAGAATGTACGCTCTATCACCCACATAGTAAACTTTGAACAAAGGCCTTAAATTCAACAATAATTACTGCCATGTCATACAGTTTTTGAAATGCTGTTTGGTGTAGCACATATGACATAACTGTGCCTGTTACTCTGAGACACTTTTTTGGAAAGTAGGGATGTCAAGACTAATCAATGAAACTGACCAGAAGTACTAAAGTAGTGGTGGTAACTGAAGACCAAATAATTAAAGTAAAAGTGAAGGTTTCTGGAAATAAACTCCACTATACATAAAGGTGAGTCACTACTAACTATGTCATTAACATTAATATGCCATTGCTATTGATGCCCATGTCCAAGGCTTCCTAACTGATCTTTTTGAAATAAAAGTATTTATCTCAGAAAGGCCAGAGTAAAAGAAATTATAATGCTAACTGGCTCTCTTACTGGAGGCTTCACACCAGATTAATCAAAACTGTGCTCCCACCTGCTCTGTCTTCCTGGGGCGTGGAGTAAGAGCACCAGGAGGAGCAATGGGCTTGGGTGGAATGTACTCAGTAACAGCCAACAGCTTCTGCTTGATAATATGAACGGGCTTTCTGTGGCGGGTGACTGCCTTGGAGCCATGCCGGACACTCTGAGCCAAAGGCAGCCATCCTGTAAAGTTCACACACATTGAAGGTTCTCAATTTTCCCCTCAGGGATTTAAGAAGTGTACCAGTAGGAATATTTTGGGGTTTACAAAATACACATTAAGAGAAGAGCATACAGACAGAACATGTGAAATATGTTAAAAGTACCTGCAATATGCACAGGACATTAAAATGTATCACCACTCAACTGTGTCTTTAAGCATGCACTTCACTGTATAAGGTTTAGCTTCAAATACCCTTTCAAATCTTAAGACCAGCCTTTAACAGTGCTGGTCTCATGAGTGTTTTATTAACCTGGATACATCTCTCAGTCATAAAACTACATTTTCAAGACCCCTAAAAATGTTGGCTATAAGAAATACTGATAGTGTGACCTTTCTTTTGTTAAAACCTAAATTAAAAAAAAAACAAATAAATGTACAGTGAATAGCAGTATGGTCAGATTAAGTATTTTGTTCATGTTGTGTTATCACAGTGGATTAATCACCAACACAGATTTTTTTGTTTATAAACCAACTCTCCATTTTGATTCTGGCATCCAGTGTAGATTAACAGAACTGGGCACCAAACAAAAAAGTTAAAAATATGAATCACTGTCTGAACCAGGACTGCACGATATTAGGAAAACATGCGATGTGCGATAATGTTGTTGAGTGTTGCGATGGCCATATCATATGCAATAAGTAAATAAAAACTTAGCCTTTATAGTGTTTATGTTTTTCTACTTTGGATTTGCTGGTAACAAAGACTCCAGACACTGACTAGTCTATGCAGAAAAAAAAAAGACATGGAATATTTCCATTCCAACATGTTTTTTTTTTAAAGAATTTACTTAAACAGAGCATTAAAACATTTGAACAATTGATCATTGTTGAATAAAATCTGAAAATATTTAACCATATTAAATAAATGTAACCATAATTAAATTATTATAGTAAGTATCGCGATGACAGCAAATTTGCGATATATTGTGCAGCCCTAGTCTGAACCAAAAGGCAAGAACAAATTCTACTCCTGTGAATTTGCCATTTTGTTGAAGAGGTATTGTTCCAACAATACAGACACATAAATACATTAACATATACTTATGCATATACATATACACAGATACATACATATATGTATAATGGATAAAGATGAATAGATTAACATTTTTATAGTTAGATTAGAGAATTAAACTATTATAAACTGTATTATTTTAATTCTTTAAATTCTACCCGGAACACCCGGACTGAGGATTAGAGAATTAATAATAATAATAATAAAAATAACAATATTAAGTCACTGAAATGTCCTAGAAACAACCCGTGCACTAAATGAATCTGGTTCCAGTGTGACAGACCGGTCAGATGACAGACCTGCACTCAAGAGGTGTGTTTTTCCTCTTTTAACACAGAATTAACACAGAGGGATCGGTGCAGGAGAAAGGAGCTCACAGCAGATAAATAAACACACAGGTTAAAATGACGCACAACAGATTAATAAACACACAGGTTTAAAAAAAAAAAAACCCAGCAGATAGATTAACACACAAACTGACAAATACCTGACAAATACAGCCTAAAACCCACACTGGTGCGCTTTATTTAGCCTTATAGCAAAAGAGAAATATTAAACTACCACAGTAATCGTTTATTACACGTATTCGGTCGTTTAACAAGGATAAATTACCCGTTCTGAGAAGAACCCTGCTGCATAAGGTCGCTGCCATCTTGTACTGGACGTGACGTTTCTGTCCTCCTAATCTGATTTGTAAATCATTTCCTCCGCCAGTTTCAGCCGCAGATGACGGGTAGATCTGCACTCCGTCTTCCACTTTCTGATGACACATCGATGCTGAAGTCGTTGTGTTGTTAAACTCATCGCTGTTTAAAATCCCCTTTGTTTTGATAATTTATTTCATTAATTTAACATTAATTTTATAGATCTTAGCACACTCGACGTGTTTTACAGGTTTACTCTCACACATGGTTATCCTAAACACCACATGCCAAAGTCAGCGATTACCTTTTCGATGTTTTGCGTAACGACCTGGTCTGTGGGTGACGTCACGAGTAGGCGTTTGCGTCATTGTAACAACCATGAAACATGTGCTGAGCTTCAGGACGTCGAGGCTCGTCAGCACGATCGGACAGCTCGTCCAGTCCCGAATTTCACTGTCACTGCGCAGCCAGACTTTCTTCACTCCTTCCTGCACACACTCGAAGACTGAAAGCACAGACATGGACCTGAGTGACATGAGAAAGAAATACAAAGGCGATGAGGAGGTAATGTTAATGTCTTCAGCAGACCCTTGCACCCTGACCCCCCAGGCTCATTACTGCACCCAGAAGTGCATAGCAGTAATACCATAACAGAGATGTTGTAATGTTATTGCCATACACTATATGAGCAAATGCATTGGGACACACCTCTTAATTACTGAATTCATAGTTTCAGTGAAGGGCAATCTTAATGCGTCAGCATACCAAGGCATTCTGGACAACACTATGCTTCCAACGTTGTGGACACATTGTTTGGAAAAAGCCGTTTTCTATTCCACCAAGACTGTGCCCCTGTGCACAAAGCAAGCTTCATAAAGACATGTTGAATGGAAGAACTTGACTGGCCCACACTGAGCCCTGACCTCAACCTCATCCAACACCTTTAGAATTCCCACAGAAGTTCTGAAACCTTGTGGAAAGCCTTCCAAGAAGAGTGGAAGCTGTCATAGCTGCAAAGGGGGACCAACTCCAATATCATTAAAGTTACTGTTGGTGTAATGATTAAGCGTCCCATAACATTTGTTCACATAGTGTATTTTGCACCTAGTCAGCATGTCACATTTGCAGGGCTAGACTGTTTCTGCTCTTGAAGGTTCACCATGAGCAGGTTGGACCTAAACCTAATGTTAAAAAACCTGGCTCAAGATTCTTAAAGACCCTGGTTGGCGAATTCTGTTCAAATGAGATAAGTTAAATCTAACCTGTAGGGAAATTGGGCACCACATAATTCATTTTATGGCATAGAACTTATTCTGATTGGCCCAAAGCAGCTACATTTTACGTGACCCTTGATATTTTTTTGTTCATTTTTACATGTTGCTTATCGATATATTCCTGATGTGAGTCCCATTTAATACAAAAAAAATCCACTTTTAGCAGTATGGTTTGATCAGTTTGATATAATTTCTTCGGATTCATGCTCAGAGAACTGGAGTGACATGAAATTTAAAGCAAGCAAAGTGTCTTCATACAGACTGAAAACAACACTGGTGAAGAATATTAAGAAGGGCCATATATTGATACTAATAACATCTTTTCTTATCTCTGTAGTGCTTTGAAGAGGATCAGCTTGTTTCCCTCGACCCTATCAAGCAGTTTGGCAAGTGGTTTGATGAAGCTACAAAGTGTCCTGAAATCGGGGAGGCCAACGCCATGTGTATTGCAACAGCAACAAAGTGAGAACGTTATGTGCCACTCTTTAACTATCGGTTACATTTTTTCGTTCAAAAGAAAAAATAGTCTTACCCTTAACCTTCAGAAGCTAAAAACAATGTCAGTGTCAAACTGTACTATCCCATTGGGGGGGATTTGATTGCAGCCTGGAATTAAAAAGACATGCATGAGACATCATTAACCGTCAAGACAGGCAATATCATAATTCAAGATTAAGGCTTCTGCAGAACTGACAAAATTTCATCTTTACATTTCATATGCTGTCTTGCGTAAAGGGACGGCCTGCCCTCTGCTCGTATGGTGCTTCTGAAAGGCTACAGCAATGAGGGATTCCGCTTCTTTTCTAACTATGAAAGCCGTAAAGGTAAAGAGCTGGTGAGTCCTCACTGTATTGTCTGTTAATGGTCCAAGAGTGTTTTGTTTGTTTTGAATTGTTTTAGTTCATGTGATTCTCTCACGCTCTTCTGAAATGCATTCCTGCAGGACAGCAACCCACATGCCTGCCTTGTCTTTTACTGGGAACCACTGAACAGGCAGGTGAGTTTTGCATGAGACCACTGGACTTAGACCTCATTACACATTGCCAGCTACACTTACTGAAGTCAGCTAATGTCCAGGCTGGGCTAAAATAGGGCTAGACTTTATGAACAGCAAGTAGAGCTGAGTTCTAGGATTAGATAATTCCTAATGAAAATATTGAACTGTTTGATGTGATGAATTATACCACTGCACCCTCCCTTATGTTCTTGAATCTGCTTTTGAGGATTTCATGGAGGTAGACCTGCATTATTCAGTTGTGGTGTTTTAAACTGCGACATAAATGACTTTCAGCACTATCTAAGTGTTGGCCCAATTCAAGCATTGGTCCTACTGTAGGCCTGCTTTAATTCAAAAGTGTCACGAAATCGCGTCCCCACAGATCCGCATTGAAGGCACTGTAGAGAAAATTCCACATCAAAGTTCCTGTGACTACTTTCACTCAAGACCCAAGAGCAGTCAGATCGGTGCAGTTGTGAGCAGACAGAGCACTGTGATACCCAACAGGGAGGTGAGAGAGCCATCTTTAACCTTCAGACCGCACCACACTAGCTGTGTGTTCCATTACAACAGTTTATGATAAAGCATTTTGCGATTGTATGTGTTCCATCCTCAGTACATAAGACAGAAGAATGCAGAGTTGGAGGAGAAATACAAGGACTCGGAGGTTCCCATGCCGGATTACTGGTACATATCTAAGAAATGAGCTGCTTTAAATGGAGTTGGCACATGGCATTGTTTACTAAGGAGTTCCACTTGAGCTTAAAGATGCATTTGAGAATAAACAGGTAAAGCAAGTTGCAGTGATTTTTAGTAAAGTGAAATGAAGTGGCCCCTTATAGTCATGCCTGAACACACCACAGCTGAGCACATGCTGTGAACAATGGAAAATTCCTTCCCTACATTTAACCCATTCACAGTTTGGGGATTCGAACCCACAACCTTCTGGTTTCAGGGGCCACTCCCTAACCACAAGGCCACCAGCTGCCCCAGTTGTGGTATTGGTAGTCTCGCGTAGCCAGACCTTCATACTGACGGCTGAAGGTCTGGAATTCATAGCAGCTTTCTTTGGCCAAGGCCCGCCCATAAGGCCGTTTGACCGACATG
>JBBPCW010000106.1:28106345-28130651 GCA_037974425.1 Phenacogrammus interruptus
TATATATAATCAGTTTATAACAGTTAAAATAGACCAAATGTAATGACCAGCAGACTATTTACTTCTGCTTTTCACAGATTGACTGGGGTGATTTGAACAGTACTGTGGGAGCAGAGGATGTAAATTTTGGAATCGCAGTTAAGGACAGCGTTGACTGGGGCATCACCCTTGAGACTGGCAAAGAGGTAAAAACACAAACAGATGCACTTTTCCAAGTCACATGCACTTAGCCATTCAAGAACTGAAGCACTGAAGAGCCTCAGTGTTGCTGTACAGTTGCAGTAATGACTGTGTGATCTTTTGAACATATATTTTTTAAAGGAACAAAGTGGTGGCATTGACTGGGGTGGATCAGAATCTGCTGCAGTGGAAATAGAAGTTGTTGATGCAGGCACTGACTGTAAGTAAAAATTGTTTCTGTAATGGAGTTTTTTTTCTTTAACGTACTCCTGTCATCATGACCCATTTGGTTTGCAGGCCCTGAAGGGGTCGCCCGAGGTGTGGATGCCCTCTCTCTGCTGGAGAACTCTCAGACTCGCAGCCAGTTTATTGATGAATTGATGGAGGTAATTCAGCTTTTTGTTATAACAATGTTATGACAAAAAGTGTTTGGGATGTCTACATTACAATAGTGTTTAACCACTCACCAATTAAGGCTACACTGCACATCTTTATATAGATATAGATCTTTGTACGTTTATGCAGAAACATTGTTTTGCAGTGGAGTGATGCCTTTAGCAGAGTTGTCATACTAATAGATCTTCTTTGATGTATTGTTTGGCCTCAGTTAAAATATTACTCTTGAAGCCGTTCAATCGTTTTTCCTGCTGCAATGATGGCTTATCTCTGCTGGAAATGTAGAGGGTGTTGTATTTGCCTATGTCTGTTGAGGAGTCTGACTCTCCTGTCTGTGTTTGGCTTGCTAGTTGGAACTCTTCCTGTGCCAGAGGCTGAGTGAGATGAGTGGGGAGGGGGATATGGTGGCCATGAGCCAATTCCAGCTGGCTCCCTCTGTCATCCAGGCACAGACAACTCAGCGTGTGCAGGCCATGCTAGCAGATGTGCGCCGCCTCCTGGAAGGACTGACCTCACTTCGCATGCAGCATCTGTTCATGATCCAGGCATCACCACGGTGACTGCTCATATATACAATTAATATTCTCTCTTCTCTTGGTGGATCTAAATGTTCGTTTGTTTTAGAACAACATTTAGATCCACCAAGAAGATAGCGTTGAAGATGCAGAATGTCGGATATCTAATCAATATAAATATCAAATATGAATGTCAGCTGCTGAATGTCAGTTTTGGAGAAAATGGGATTGATTCCCAGTCTCAGTCCTGGGGAACCACTGCATGTGGTTAAACAGTTCAGTGTTTTCCCAGTTCTGATCCACCTGAGGCAACCCATTAGCTAATTGCCATCCCCTTCATGACTGGAATCAGGTGTGTTAGAGCAGTAAACGCATAAAACTGTGCATAGCAATGAGTCCTTGCCACTGGAATTTGGAACCACTGATCTATCAAATGGTATTTGCTTCAGTTAAGCATGTAGTAAGGATTGTCAACACGAAGTCTTGCTCACAGATGATTTAAATGGCTGTGTTTCAGCTATGTGGAGCGTGTTTCTGACATGCTGAGGCAGAAGCTGAAGCAGGCTGATATCTTGGTGTTGAAACGTGCCTCCTTGGGTGAGCGGAGACAGGAAGCTCTGGAGGAGCAGGCAAAGCTGGAGCCACGCATCGACCTGCTGGCAGTTAGCACTAAAGAACTACAAAAACTGGTACCGTAACCCATTAACCAATAAGAGTTAAGCTTTGAAAACAGTGATGGGATTACATTTTTGTCTGTAAATGTGATGAGTGAAATTGAGCAGATTTTCCTTTGTTATGTGATAAGATAAATAAAGACAATGGTATTTTATTGAAACAGTGTGACTGGCACAAGTAAACATGTCTCTCTCTTTTTTTGTCCTCCGCAGATTGAAACCGACATCTCAAAACGTTATAACAAGCGTCCAGTCAACCTCATGGGTGTTAATGTGTAAAGTCCTATTTTCTCAATGTCCCTTTATAAATAAATATTTTATTTCATTTCAAAAATGTGTGTTATTACTCTTTTATTAAAGTATAGTTTTTATATTGTGTAGCAGAAGCACGGACCATGGTGTTACATATACGCATTAAATCAAATAGACATGTCATTTCCTTTAGCAGAAGGAAGCATGAGCTACAGGATACAGTATATAGGATATATTGAGTGTAGCTCATCATATTAAGCATGTTATTAACCCATTTAATCCCAAATTTTCCCCCGCAATATAAGTGTATACATTTTACTCCTTGGACTTCCCGAACACACAATATGTTTGAATTTTTTCATTTCTTGGTGGTTATGATGGTGAAAATGTAGGTTTTATACTCAGCAACAATTGTTGCGGATGGGAAACCACAAAGTCTAAATTCTTCAGTTTGACCTATTTACACCCACAATGTGGTATATGTGTAGGGAATGGGTAGAGAACCCCTAGACCCTCTGCGACCACTCACAAGGCGCAGGACCCCCCACCCATCTGTTGGGAGGCCGCTCTTCCCACCAAGATCTCATGTAACACACCCCTGGCCTGACCTCTGGTAGTTTTATGTTGTGTAGAAAAAAAACAAAAGATAAATAGAATAAACAGCCAAAACCTTTGACAGCTAGCATAACTAGCATTATGACTATATGTTATGCTAGTAGCAACAATTGTTGCCGTGCTTCCATTTACTCTTCTTACGGTGAAAAGATGCATGCAGGCATATAATTCTCATTAAAGATAGTAGTAGACCCTTTTAGAAAATATGTGTTCAAATATTTTAGTAATATCTGTTAAGGTATTTTACGAACTTCCTCATGTACAAGTTTGAGGCAGACATCTCTTTCCAGAGGTGCAGGTTGGATGTAAAGGGGTGTGGTCATGTCTCCATTCACACCAGTCACATGACATCGATGCAATTTAGAGAAGACAACCTTTTCTTTTTTCTTTTGCCCAAAGCCAAAACATCACTTTTAGAGCTTCCAAAATAAAAAAAAAACACGACGGCAACGATTGTTGCCGGTGGGATTAAATGGGTTAAGCATGCTGTCACCCATTCATCAAACCAAGTTTGACACTTGCCCTGAAAATGACTGATAACTGAACAGCTTTGCGTTGTTTACCATATATGATCTATAAATAGAACAGTTGTTGCTATTTTAGTTGTTCACACAGCATGCTAGAGTTCAAATTGATTAAATATGAGCTCAAAATACAGACTACTCATCCAAATTAGGTGAGTAGTTTTAAAGACTTAACATACTTGGACATAATTGGACGATTAATTGGATGATTGGCTGGGTTGTGTTTTTTCATCTCTGGGAAATCATCCACTGGGAAATAAACAGCTAAAAGGTATAGAATTAATTTCAAGTGTGGAATTTGCATTGGGAAACTGTTGCTGTCAGATAATATTGATTATTGATTGTTAATCGTTATCTTGGTACCTTTTTCTGCAAATTTGACATCACTGCAATATGCAAATGAGCCTCTAACCAATCACTGTGTTTATGAAAGGGTGGCTAATCACATCTCTGGTAGAATCAAATCAAAGTGTTCATGTAATCTAACAATAGTCCAATCAGTTTGGCCAATCTGTAACCACTAAAGACACTAATCGGCTGAGGTATGTTTTAAAGGGCCTGTATTCTACTTTCAGTATTTCATTTTTTCCTTGATGTTTGATGTATTTGTGCAAAAATATTTCATAGTTCATCGAAATTATTACATGACCATTTTCCAACCATATAATTAAACAGACTGTTTCTGCTTCTGTGAGTTTAAGGCTGATACATATAACCAGTTGTTTTGTCATTGGCTGCCATGTATTGCAGCTCATTCAAAAGACAGCATGGTGCTGAAATACTTCCTTATAACTACTGTAGGCTGAAGAAGGAGTTTCCACATGTGGACCGTGGGGCAGAAAATATTTACACACTTAAGTGATGATACTGGCCTATCAAAATATTAAAAGGCATCACAATCACAATATGCAGTTTTTGTTCGGTGTACTTGGGCACTAGAAATGCACCTATTATTAAAATGAATTGTTATTAAAATTGCAATATTCATGTACATAGCATGCAGCCTTACTTGCAGTTAACTCCAGACATTATTAGGCTGAAAAATCTAAACAAATGCATCAAAGAGACAAAACATTACATGGCAAAATCAACTAATAAGACATTCTTTAAAATAAAGGACACACTAGTAGGCTGTGTTTGTGGTGGTGACGGAAGAATTCTTTCCTTAGTGAAGACAAAACCCTTAACAACAGTTCAGGGACACTCTCCGGGAGATGGGTGACTCTTTGCCAAAGTCAATGATCATTAGAAGCTCCACAAGAGCAAATATGTAGCGTTTACCCCATGATGTAAGTCGCTAGTATTACATCATAAATACACTATGTGACCATTACACCAACAGGGACTTTAATGACATTACATTCAGGCACATAGACTTTAATATAGAGTTGGTCCCCCATTTGCAGCTATAACAGCTTCCCCTCTTCTTGGAATACTTTCCACGAGATTTTGGAGTTTCTGTGGGAATTTGTGCCCATTCATTCTGTAGAGTGTCTATGAGGTCAGTGACAGCGAGAAGGTCTGGCTCACCATCTCCTTTCCAGTTCATCCCAAAAGTGTTGGATGGGGTTGAGGTCAGGGCTCTGTGTGGGCCAGTCAAATTCTCAAACTCATCCAGCCATATCTTTATGGAGTTTGCTTTGTGCACTTGGACACAGTCATGCTGGAATAGAAGTTCTTCCACAAGGATGGAAACATGCCAATGTCCAAAATGTCTTGGTGTGCTGAAGCATTAAGAATGCCCTTCACTAGAATAAGAGGCCTAGCCCACACTCTGATGAACAGGTGTCCCAGTACTTTTGTCCATGTATTGTAGAAAGGCCTTACTATAAATCACAGCAGTTTTGGAATATCTGCTTAAGGATAGAGAAGACTGATGGGATGAGACAAATAAGGAGAAAGGAAGAAATTGCCCTCATCCATCTCATATATCAAGCATGTGAGAGGCGTGGAAATGTATAGTTGCTAAGGGATCTGTTTGACCTTTATTTGTTGTTAATTGGACTGCTGACAAAAACAGCATAATGAATGCAGTATTATCTGCTTGATTCAGCCATATTCTTCAGAACTTCTTCAGGGGGGTTCAAGTTACACCGTTTACCTGTTAGATGTAAATGCCTTTAAATTAAAACTGAAAATCTGCACTTTCAACTCATATTCATTATAGGCAGATAGGCAGCTAATATGTAACTTTGTTGATATCGTGTCCAAAGCACGATAAACATGATTTTTCCAGACACAAAAAGCTGGAATCGACAAGAAAAGCACCAGTGGTGCTGCATTTTGAAAAATGTTATGAGAAACTGAGTACAAATGATTTTTCCGCAACATTTCCCACAATGCCGCACTAAATCCAATTAACTAAACAATGCTCTCGAAACACGCAGTCGTTCCGTGTTCTTTCAGTGTATTGTGATGATGTGATGGAATTAATCACAATAACAATAACAAACATCATATCACCCAGCCCTAGGCCTGATCCTGCCCATGTTGCCAGCACAACAAAAAAATGCTTCTATTTAAGCAACACCCGTCCCTTAGAGCTGTGTAAAATCTACCAGCAGCCTTTGGTTCTCCATCACCGTGTCATCTCCCTCTTGCCCCAGGGCAGGCAGAGTAATCACATGTCTGAAACACATTATGCTCACAAGATTGAGGACCTAATGGCCATTATCTTGCTACTGTGGCTCATCCCCTCTGCACACTACCCTGAGAATTTATGTGAGAGTAAAGGGCATTTTCAGATTAAGGCTTGAAAATGCTCAATGCAAAAATAATGCCAGCGTTGTTTTCTGCATGAACTTTTGGTTATGCGACTCTGCCGTCCTATCTAGGTCACATCCAACAAAAAACATATTTATTAGCCCCGACCTCTCATCTGGTTTCTTCGGTGTTATTCCCCTAGCTTTTGACACGCGCACACAGACGCCTGTCCCCTTTCTTTGTCTACCTCCTCCTTCCCCCCACGCCCTGATGAGGCTTATGATAAGCAGAGGGGCTGTGCTCTGCCCAGTCATTGTCTGAGCTATCCATCAGGCCAGACGCACCAAAGCTCAACAGCAGCCATAGCACACACTTTGTTTTCCCAGTAGACAAGAGCAGAATAATAAGACAAAGGGCCAGATATTTATCAAAAGCCCACCACAACGCCATCCTCGTCCTGATTACAAATTAACTGCCTTCCCCTAATTGGACGGCGGACCTAATTTCTTCAGGTTCCCTAAAGTCTCACGTTCTGCCTTTCATTCTTTATTTGTTTGCCGCAATTCCCCTCGTCCCTGCAGTAGGCAGATGCTCGGAGGCACTGGCCAGGGTAAGACCCAGACTGCTGTGGCCCAGAAGGCTGAGGTTGCCAAGACAACTGGCCCAGCACCCCTGCTGTTGTCACTCTGCTTGTGTCGCTCAGTCATTGATTACCTCCATCTCACCAGCTCTCCACATGCAGCACACATTGTTCTCCGTAGCTCATATTCGCAGGGGTTTTTACACACTAATGCACCCAGTATCTCTCCCATCGCTCACGCTCTCTCATGCACTTCCACGCTCACGCACAGCTCAAAATCCTGGGGAACACAAATATTGATCCAAACGTCTAATTTGCTTGATTTTTCCATGATTTAATAACAAAAGGTTACATACGTAAAACTATGTCTGAGGCATAGGGACCACCATAGAGTAAGAAACACATTTAAAACACAGCAAAAAAATAACGTTCACACCTTCTGACATTGTGCAGTAGAGCAACCACACACACACACCTGTTAAATACAAAACAAAATGAAGAAGAAAAAAACGTTTACAGACTCACATTATCAATATCTAAGTGACTGTGCTCTTAATAGGAGACCTTGGTGAATGCGACATCAGAGCTCAACTTAAACCCTTTTATTTGCATTTTGACATCAATACTGTCACAACGATCTGTAGCCAAACAACTATTGCAAGTGATCGTAACATTCTCAAGGACAGAACAAGATATATATTTTCATATATATATATAGTCATCTCTTATCGTTATATGTCAAGAACTTACGATCTCGATCATATTTAACACTGAATAAGGCTAGTTCATCGGACAACACACAACTGATGACTACTAATCAAACGTTTGACTTATGTCCAATTAAATCCAAATGTGGAACACTTGATCTTGGGCAAGGCAGACTTAGAGCTCTGGACTCTGGACCTGGGAGAGGAGGCTTTTTCCTCAAGCGTTTCGCTTCATTTTGCAGTTTCTGACGGATGTAGCCCTTAATCTCTGCATCAGTCTTCCCAGGAAAGAAGTACTGGACAGTTCCTGTAAGAGATTATTATATAGATTAAAGCATGTCATGAATAACAATAAAGCTGCGCAATCCAAATGATGATCTACTGTATAATGTTTCTGAGCACATGTATACAATTTCAGCCGAAATATCCAAAGCCTGCAGTTTCAATGACCGCACTCTTTTCAGTGTTGAGGCGCCTATGCAGAATTGAAGCTGGTATATTTTTACAGTTTAACGAATAAAGCCATATGGGCAAAGATGACATGAGTTTAATACAGCAACCTGAAAAATATGGGCTGTTGCTTTCATTATGAAATGTATAAGCTGTGGAGATATTAGTGAGGTTCCTTACTTAAGATAGCCTGGACCTCTTCAGGGGGCAGGGCAGGTTTGGGCTGACCTCTCTTGTTGTACACAACACCAGAAATGGAGTGTGAGGCCAGGCAGTCTCTTTCATAAAGTCCACGGAGCAGATCATTGGTCAGCTTTTGGGCAGTGGTTCCTGTGTTACATCTCTCCAAAAGGTCGGGAGTGATAAACTGAAAGAACAAAAATACGATAATGGCACTGTGAGATTCAGATTCACTAAAAATGTGTATCATTTACTCTCAAAACATTGTTTTGTAGTGGGTTTTAGGTGACAGAGGTTTTATCTATATTAGCTTGTAGCTCTAGCCCATAACTAAAGCTGTCTTGGCTACTTGACTGCATTTGGAGAAAAAGGGAAACTTGAATGATTCCTTTAAAAAGATTAACCTTAAAGGCTCATAAACCATGCATACTCTGACATGAGACACCAAAAACCACAAATAGAATGATTAATAAGATATTAACCCGAATGACTGAAGTACCTCTGAGAAGAGCCCTTCCCTATGGGAGGTCTCATTAGGTTTCTGTGTCACAGTCTCTGGCTTGACCCACTGCCCATTCAGAACAGTTGGGGCACACAGCACAGTTGGCATCAAAGCATCTACTTCCACAGGCACTCTCACTGGGCTGGGGGAGACGGCGAGAGAGGGCTTCTTATCCCCATTAGGCCACATCTGGGTCTTCTCGATCAGGGCCTCAAGGTTTTTGGCCAGCTTTCCACATGCTGTTGAGAAATCCAACATGAAATCAGATCATTCTAGACATTTTCTGCATTTTTCGAAACATTTTATTAGAGTCTGGTCTGGTTTGGCAGAGCCAAGCTAATTTTAAAGTCAAAGTGAACTGAAAAATCTCAATGCATTTTCCTTTCATACTGAAGGGACTCTAAATGAACCGCTTTAACTGGGAGGATCTCTGAGCTAGCTGAGATTTTCACATAATGATAAGAGGGGGATGTTCAGAGGGGGAGGGGTAATTATTAACATTAATATTATGGATAATATCAGGCAATCTGTGCTTGGTGTCCTAAAGTCAGCGCACTTCAGTCAAAGAAATGTTTTGTTATTGTGACAAATTACACTTAACATGTTTAGGGACATAAACTAAGATAAAAAGGTTGATTTCAGGTTAACTTTCATCAGAGATCCAAAACAGCTTTTCCGTGCATAACTGGAATTGACTCCAAAAACACACAATAAACTATGTTTTAAAAAATAAGGTTGTGTAACAACTCAAAGGGATGCGACACACCTGTAAGGCACCGAAGTTGTTCCTTTAAGCTCTCCATTTCCCTCTGCATGCATAGGACCATGGCAATCAGCTCCATCTTCGAGTACGACTGCAAATAATCAGCCTCCTGCTGCAAACAAAAACAACAGCTCATGTCTGTGCCGAGTGCGTGGAGTCAGGTGTGCGCAGAGCTGAGCGCACCTGTGCTGCAGGTTCCCACTTACCTCAGAAGTGGAGTGACTGTCACTGAAGTTGTCTGCAGGAGAGCAGTCAAACTCATAACCCTATCAAAACAAGACAGCACTGAAATTACAGGGGGGGGGGGGGACAGAAAAGGAACCAAAATACCACCATGTCCTAAAATAGCTACACTGGAAAGTGACAGGGAATATTAAATGAAACTTTATCAAGTAACTTTTAAAATCACAGCATGGTTTACGTTTAGCCACAGCCAAGCAGCAGAGTCTTCTGCAGATGCATATAAGTGAGGATGTTTGCTGGGCTGTTGATCTGCTGTGTACTTGTACACCACGCTTTACCCTATTGTTCTCCATTAGCGAGCAGGCATGGCTGCCTGCCCTGCCTCACACCACTGCTGCTGGAGATCATTGCATTGCTCTCTCTGGGTTTGCACTGGGTGCAAGAAAAGTAAAAGAGGGAACAATAAATGATCCATAAGAGGCCAGTGCTGCTTGATCTCATCTCTTATAGACCTCCCAGACCCTAAAAAAGTGGCCATTCAGTCGTTCATCTGAATGAGGTTAGATTTTTTTCCCATCTCAAAATAAAATCAAAACCACAAACACAAGTATTAGTTTAAAAAAAAAATCTCAAACCCTCATCTCCAACTTCTGGAGAGCTGTAGCCGCTGACGAATCCCCCTCAGCTCTCTCTTTGGCAGGATACATTTGTTTTCTTCGTTTCTGCAGCCCGTGCTGTTGGACAGTCGATTTGTGTGATAGTAATTATTCTTTTGAGACCCCAAAACGATTCCAATAATAGCAACAAACCGAAAGAAAAAGAACGAGAAGAGCGGCCACAAAAGACGCTCCAAAAAATGAGAAAGAGAGAGAGAAAAGGTCTCCATCATATCTTACATTGAATTCGTCCGCTTTTTGTTCTTCCTCCTCGTCCTCTTCATTTTCGTAGTCAGGAATGCGCTTGGCTTTTGTTTTCCTTCTCATTTCTCTCCCATTCTTTTATTTGCACTCAGAGAAACTGTGCCCCCTCTGCATGATGCACAACGCTCCCTCTCACCAATCAAAAAGAAAAAAAACCACACACACAGAAAAGAAACCACGCTAACCCTCTTTTTTCTCCCCCTCTGGGATTTTACACCGTGCAGTGGCACCGATCCCGTGGAGAAAAAAGTCTGTTGATCGCGACGGGTTCTACTTTAGTTCCTGCACTTCAGGGTGATCCATGAGACGGAGTCTGGCTCGCACGGAGGAATCACAGGGCACGCGCTGGAGCAAATGCACCGTAGCGTAACGTGGCACAGCCTCGGCTCCATCTCTTTAAAGAGCGTGGGGGAGATCCTCAGCGATCAACAGGACGTGGACGTGGTCTCCTGACAGCCTGTGTAATAAAGGGCTCGCATTCGAGCTGTCCAGTGCCAGCGGCGTGCAGGTTCTACAACCAATTCCACACACTGTTTTCCACGGGCCATACGTGTGCTGCACTTCTACCTGCAGCTTGGGGAACTTAGATTCGTCAGAAACATGAACTCAGAGCTTTTTAGGGCGTCGACAAAGATCATTAGAGTGGCCAACGGAGGCCTGCTCACACGCCCTAGATGTCAACACATTCTTTTCAAGGTTACTTTACTGTCATCAGAAGCTGTGTATATGTACATAGTGTGATGAGACAATGTTACTCCACGGTGCAACATAGAGCAACATTTAACAGTCAACGTATACAGTGCGATGAGACGTTTCTCCATGGATCACAGTGCAACATAAACAGTAGACAAGCACTAAATAGACAGCTAGTGTAGACACTGTGCAAACTTTATAGATTGTTGAGAATTGCACTATAAGTATGATTAATTCCACAGGAGACAGTATTTGGGATTGTTTACAAAGACACAATTCTAGTTGAACAGTCGAAAAAAATCCATGATTAGTAGCATTCATTTAATAATGTAAAGTGTCAGTTTGTCATATGTGAACACAGCACAGCATGAACAGCACAAAATTGTTCTCTGCATTTAACCCATTGACCAAGTGGAGCATGTGGGCTAACAGCAACACAGCGCCTGAGGAACAGTGTGTGGGGATGGTACCTTGCTCAAAGGTACTGCAGTTGTGTCACTGGCTGTCTTGGGATTCAAACCCACAGCCTTCTAATTGCAGGGGAAACTCCCTAACCACCAGGCCTCCAGCTGTCCCATAAAGGTGTATTTTAGTGTTTAAGCAGGTAAACCATTAACGGTCATACTGTTAAATACCTGTAGGCCTTGTGACTTTTTTCCTTGTGTATCACTATTACAGTAGCACTCTGCTTCGAGTACTGTAACGCAGTATATCACCCATTCTATGAAGTGCCTATTGGCTTCTGGATCAAGACACGTTTCACTGTGGCCTGTTAAAGCTACCATTATTAATACAAATGAACTCGTATTAATGTTGCATTCACATGATGACTTTTTCTTTTCAGTGAAGATATGCGCCAAGTCACTATGAATGCATGGATCAATAAGAAAATATGCTTCTTGGAAGAAAGAGTGTGATCGTGGTCAAACGCAATCACGCCAACACTGATTTCCATGAATTTCGGGTGTTAACAGATGGTCCTAGAACAAGGAGACGTTTCTGAGAAATGTCGTCTAATGTTGGATAACCTTAGGCAAGTGGGGTCTGTGGTTTAGCAGATCTTTCATGGTCTTGCTGGATTATGAGTCGAACTTAGTAAAGCTTCTATTCTGCTAGGCCTTAGGGTGCAGTCGTACGTCTTTTCTCAGCTCTGCACCCCTTTCTAAATGTGAAACAATGCAAACAAAACTGAAGTATTACAGTGACGGTAGTCACTGTAGTCACTCTATTTCGTGCTATTCTCACTGTTATTTTTGGTTTGCATGTTATTCCTGCACACTTACCCATCAATGCCACCTGGTGGGAACTATTCAAGAAACACTCAGGATTTCTCAGTCTAGTCTAGTTCACCTGGAATGCACAGTTTAAAATTTCCTAGCAGCTCAGTGATATCACTTAAGTTGTTATTAAGTCCTACTTGTGCCACAACATGTATTTATACAAAATCATGCAGTGGGAAACAGTACTGGGGCTTAATAGATGATCACTCGCAAGGACACTCGGATGCTCCTTTAAAGTCCCAGTCAGGAAATACTGCATCTCAGCCTAATAGGGGCTTTCTGAATAGCAACAAGTGATGAGATACATGTCTTTAATTCACAATATTCTCATGAACTGCTCTTATGCAGCACACATTAAAGCTTATTTAGAAATTAATTGAAAATTTCACATGCTGTACTTTTGTTTGAAGTGTATGTCACAAATCATTCAGGCCTGGATATATTATCAAAATTTTAAATAAAAGGTGTCGTGTGACATTTGATGAACACTAGCCAATATAAATATAATTACACTAAAACAAAAATGGTTATAAAATAATAATAAAAGGGTAATGATAAAAAAGCAATAAAAAGGTCTTTGTAGTTAAAAAGCTAAGTCTTAGGCTGAAAATATGAGAAAAATCAAACCTTTCAATGAAGAAAATTTGGTTTGTAAATGTTCCATTGATTTTTCCTTTACATTTGACCTTATTAAGGCAACCTGAGTGTTTCCTCCATGGCTTCTTGTTCCACTGTGGTGTAGATACAGTCTGGTTCCTAAATTTGTGGACTTCAACGATGTTGTAAATTGTTTTTAATTGTTAGTGTAGGTACTTAGAGAAACTAACCATCACAACCATCACTCATAAGGTGTCATACAAAAACTTTACAGGTTTTATAGATTTTTTTACTGGCCTGATTTTGAGGCTTAGTAATAGTTTAGCTCTTGCGGTAAACCCTCAGTTAAGAGATAACTTCAGCAGAGTAAATACTGTACCTCCCAGACCGTGTGCCTGATCTGGCCAGCTGTTGTAAAGGAGTATTTTCTTCACTTGGGAAAAAATTCTGTCATCCACTACAGCTGTTTTCTGAGGTCTTCTGGTCCTTCTGGGTGTTCTGAGCTCTCTAGTGCATTTTTTTTTCTTGAATGTACCAAATAGTTTTATGGACCCAATGTTTTTTAGCTAGAATGTGTGTGTTGGAGGAGTATGTATAAAAAAACGACTGATTCCTACAATGTTCACCTAATTGGAAATTAATGCCAAAAGTGTACACTTTTAGTATGCATATGCCTTATTTAAATTAACATAAGATAATGTAAGATAATCTTTTATTAGTCTCACACGTGGGAAATTTGCATTGTTACAGTAGCAAAGTGAAGAGTACAAAAGAAAAACAAAAGTAGAAGCAGCATAACCAATAGAATTAAAGCTGTACAACACAGTGTAATATAAAAAAGTACACTGTACAGTGGAAGTAAGGGACCAAGACCAGACACAGAAGGACAGATGTGTCCTAATACTTTTGTCCATATAGTGTATGTAGGCAAAAGTTGGCAGCACAAAGTTCTAAATGCAAGGAGTGCCAGTAATTGTGACAAGATTTAGTTTGAAAAATATTTTTTATTTTTTTTTGTTGTTGTTCAATAACGTTATTTAATAGAATTTTTTCATATTTCAGCAAGATATTCTATTTGCAAATAGCTTTGGAGAATGGATTCTTGCTTCGTGTTGAAACTTTGAAATAGGCTTAACAAATAGTCTGTTTTTTTAACATTTCTAAAATCCTTTGGAGAACAAGGGGTGGACCCGTTGTTTGTATATTTCCCCGATTTATGATCTCACTCAGCCTTGCGCCCTGGAACATTCTACGCATGCGTGCTGCCCAAACGTGCTCCTCCAGCTGGGAAGTTCTTGGTGAAGGGGGGAAATTTTGCAAGTCATGGTGGGCCATCCGAGACGAGTGGGCTATGACAACACTAGGCAAACCTTTGCACCAGAAGTTGTTTTTTTATTTCGCCGAAGTGACTAACGAGTGCTGACGATGACTAACATCCAGGCGCTGTCATCTTTTAATCAGTAAACTGTCAGTAAGTATGAAAACAAACAGTACATAGGTAGCCGGTTAGCCCCACAAGTAGCTAAGCTAGCTAGATATTGTCAGGTTTTGAGCCCACATTGTTATTTTACGTCCATTTCACACTTTTGTATGAATTACAACAATTGTTTTGTGTGTCCGCGACTCTATTTCAACCTAACCAACAGACTAATATTTATTATGGTTGAAGTTGTTTTTATTTATTCAACGGCCCCGGTAGCGTCCCTACATTAAAGCCCGCCTCCGGATCGCTCCCATTGGCTGAGAGATCATGTTGGAGCTGAGTCCAGCTCTGTGATTAGCTAGTGGGAAGCCCCTGAACCAATCAGTCACCCCTGCGCCACTTGTTGCTAAGTCGTTGCCGAGTGCTGATAGCGGAAGTGTGTGTGAGAGCTTCCTGGACGTTGGGCAAAAATAAATCGTGGCATGAGCTTTTCTAGAAAGATTGAGGAGGGTTTTAGGGATCGGGCATTGCTCAGAAAGCGACCTCCAACTTATTTGTTTGTAGTGCACGTCGGAAAGTGTTGTGCGTGTGTTATTTTGGGTTGTGGCTGAGTGGGAGGCTGCTGTGTTGGATGGTGGTACCAGTAACGCTGCTACAGATTCAATAAATTCCACCAGTATTAAAGCTACCATTAATATTTACGCTCATCCTACAATACCTCTGACAGTAACTCGATTTAATGGAGCTTGATCTCATTTTGGACTCTTATTCCTTCTCCTGTACAGATTGGACGAGCTGTCAAACCCTAAATGGTGGATCCAGGTCTGCTTGACAGAACAGACGTTCACCTCTGAGGGCAGAGGAGACAATTTATATTCATTTTGGGTTTTTTTTCTTTCTTGTAACTAACCAATGTATGTGTGAAACAAACGAACAAAACAGAAGATCATCTCATTTTTTCTTCTGTTTTCTTGGCATTTTTAAAATTCCTTGTATGGATTCTACAAAGCACTGACTGCAGTTGTTTCAGCCCTTCTATCGTTTGGGTTACATTTTTGTTTTTGTTTTTTTTCTTTTGTAAACTTTCATTTTTGTTTCCTTTGCAAAGAAATGCTTTACCTGAAAAAGTACTTCACAGAGGGTCTGATTCAGTTCACTATCCTCCTGAGTATCATTGGGGTGCGGGTGGACGTGGACACCTACTTGAGCAATCAGCTCCCCCCGCTACGCGAAATTATCCTGGGCCCTAGCTCAGCCTACACCCAGACACAGTTCCACAACCTCCGCAACACCCTGGACGGCTATGGCATCCATCCAAAAAGTGTGGACCTGGACCGCTTCTTTGCCATTCGTCGTCTGCTGAACCAGGTGCGCTCTCTAGATCACCTGCGCGTGCCTAGTACTGAGCTGAGTGCTTGGTTAGTACACCGTGACCCGGAGACTGTGGTGTCTGCGACCAGCCAGTCTAGTCCCAGCATTGCCCTGGACAATGGGGGTAGCCTGGAGGACGTAAACAACCCTGAAGCCTCGGCCATGAGAGGGGCCGGCAGTGCTTCTGAGTCAACCTACAGCCTAAGTGGAGAGGACAGTTTGGGTGCAGTGGCACCTGAAAACAGCCAGGAATCGTCGAACAGAGAAGGAAGTGATGATCTTTCTAAAGAGGTAAAGTATTTATTAGTTGTCACAATATTGGTTAGTGTTTTTCTGTCCAAATCACACAGATGAGTCACTTCAGTATTCATACTAATCTAGCTGCACTTTGACAATGGCTTGGGTGTGATCTACTGTTGTCTCCCAATGTGAGGGAGATATGGTTTGTTGGTGACAATATTTACTCTATTTAGAATAGAAGAGAACATTACATTGATACATTGTTGCTATGAGTGAACATGAGCAAGCCTTTCAGGAACAGGTTGGAACAATTCGGTGCTAATCTTGAAACTTTATGGGGGTTGTCCATTTTTTACAAATGTAGTAAAAACAAATTGAATACCTATATGGTGTTAAGGCTAAGGTGAATACATTCAGAGTTGTTGCAAAAGAAGGTCAAAAATAGCTTCAACTTTAATAATTTTAACATTTTAATACTCACCCCCAGCTGTAATTGCCACATCCTTCAAAGAAAGGTCAACTGTTTGTCAGCTGACCTTACTCTAAGGCTGTGAGGCCCTGAGAAGAAGAAAAAACAAAGTTTTGTGTGTGTGCTTGGGGATTTACAACCCTAATGGCTGTACAGAGCTTTTTTTTATTCATTGTGATGTGTAATGAGCAAAGGTAAATTAACTTCTGATCTGCTGCCATACAACTGCAATCAGAAAATTTAAATGAACGTTTTCAGCTGGCATTGTCACAGTTTCCTTCTTTAATTGCAAATCTCTTTCTGTATATTCTTTATATTTTCTGTAGGACATAGACCTTATAGATATCCTCTGGAGGCAGGATATTGACCTCGGAGCTGGACGGGAAGTGTTTAACTACAGCAGCAGACAGAAGGATGGGGAAGCAGATAAACCAAATGAGGAGCATGAGGAGGCAGGTGCGCGAGAGGACTGGAGAAATGGAATCAATTTGCAAGAGGGTCACAGCCTGACTGTTGTGGATGGAGAGACCGGAGAGAGCATACCTGAACAGGTAATAGCCACAGTAAGCCTAATTAGCATGATGATCATGCTTATCGACTTTATTAATCGCGTTCAAAGTACGAGTGGTAGTACTTCTATATCTGTAAGTGTATTAGCTTTTTATACTTGGGAACTTGCTATGTTTAAGGTCCTATTCTCAGTGGAGCCCTGTGTGAGCTATTATACAAGCGTCAATAATGATAATAATGGGATGTGGGGCCTTCTGAGCTGTTCAAAATCAACACCCATTAAATAAATTGGGTTAATTTATAAGCTAAATATAGTGAACCTTCTGGTACAAATACTGTGTTTAGTATGAAACTGATTATCTGTAAACTTGCACTGTGCATCGGTACACAGAAAAATGCAAAAAAAAAAAAGCTGACAGTTTAAGTAGGAGGCTGACAGTATTTGTTGAAAGTTATTAGTGGAAAGCATCATAATGTTTGTGTTGTTTGTAACTGTAGAGTTTGACCTTGTTGATGGATTGACCTCTCCTGTTATTTTTTCATCAGCTTTCCAGCCTTGGTGCACAAACGTCAATGTCCTTGCAGGAATGCCTGAGACTTCTGGAGGCCACCTTCCCTTTTGGAGAGGAATCAGAGGTACCACTTTCATTAGATACAAAACAGTCTAGACATGATTAGTCACACTTTATCAAACTTTGGTAATTATACCATTTATACTGACATTCAAACAAATATTCCATCGTATACTTTTAAAACTGAGGCATGATGGAAGTCACAGTTCTGTAAATCACTGCCCACTAATGTTTTCTTTATGGATAACTGGATGTGGGACACAAACCTTTCCCTGTGAAATGCATTAGAACAGCATTAGGCAGTCTGTATTTGTCTTTTTTCCATCACTGTAAACATTCATTGCCATGTAAACAATCAAATAAAGTCTCTGATATTAGGAGACTTTTTGTTGGGAGAGTGAGGCAATGGAACATTGGTAGGTGGTGAGTTAACCTAACCTTAAAACTAAGCAGCAGTAGCTGAGCTGAGACACATAGCATGTGTTCCGGTGGTGGGAGAGCAGTATCAGAGTAATCTTGTAATGCAAAGCATAAGAAATTGAATGTGACAGCCCTGTTATTATGCTAACAATCTGTTATTGTAATTTAAGCCCAACTAGAGAGCTAGCAAAATCTGTCTTCATGGATTAATGTATAATAGAGACACAATATGTTGCGCTCATAGTGTCAAATGACTACTACACCTTTCCAGAACTGGATCAAAATTTCTAGAGAGCTTTAACTGGTTAATAAATGTGTTGCAGTTTTTCAAATGCTATTGTTATCAGTATAATTGTACTGTTTAAATAATGTAAAGTGACTTTACATGAACCGTTACTGACTGTTGTAGTAGTAATAATAATAATTATTGTTAATATATACATGATGCTTAAGTCAAGCTGCTAAAATAGTAGCTAGCTTCTGTTACAGTGGTGATCAAATCTAAGTCTACAAATTTTAAAATTAACGATTGATTCATGAAAATATGTTCTGGTTTGCGTATGATACACTGGAATGTAATATGCTATGTAATTGTTTTTCCTCTACTGTCCATTTTCCATTAGTTCCGTGCTACAGATGCCACCCCTCAACTGAGAGATCCAACTGAAGATGTTCCTTCAACATCTCAGGGGCTTCCTTTGCCAGACCCTATACCCCAATCTGATGTACCTTTGGACTTGGAACAGCAATGGCAGGATATCATGGCTATCATGGAACTGCAGGTTTGTAATATGTCTAAATATTTTTATAAGCTTAAGGTACAGTTCTTGTTTGATCCAAACACCCTGACTCTCAGTTCCTTTCTGTTGCTTAATTTGCAGGACATGGAAGTGAATAATGCAGTGGAGAACAGCGTCCTCAACAATAACTCAAATAACACCGGTCCTAATACCACTGAATCGGGCACAATGGCAAATTTTGGTATTTCACGATCCGGTCTTATCAACCAGGATGTAAGCCTCCACCAGGCCTCCCTCCCAAGTTGCAGCCAGGACCTCCCGTCTCTTTTCAACCCAGAAGTAGATCCCTCTGCAGGCCAGAGGCCTGCACTGCTAAGGCTTGCCTCTAGCAATTCATCAAACGTCAACTCTTCATTCGGAGTCACTAACCTTACAGGACTCTTTCTGCCACCACTCCTTAACAGTACCAACAATCTCACTTCCGTTCCAGCATTGCCTGACCCATTTACCAGCCTCTTAGAGGAGTCAATGCTGGATGAAATTAGCTTGTTAGACCTTGCCATGGAAGAAGGTTTCAGCCAGGCCCAGGCGTCTCAGCTGGAAGATGAGCTTGACTCAGACTCAGGTCTCTCTTTGGACTCTGGCCACAGCCCAGTCTCTCCCAGCAACTCGGAGACATCCTGTTCCTCAGCTGCCTCGACTTCCTCCACCTCTGCCACGTTTTCAGAGGAAGGGGCAGTGGGCTACAGTACGGATTCAGAAGCGGCCTCAGCTGAAACAGAAGAGGGAGCTGTTGGAGGCTACCAGCCAGAGTACAGCAAGCTGTGCCGCATGAGCTACCAAGATCCCTCTCATTTCCATGACTTACCACAGATCGAGAGCATTAATCACAACCACACCTACAATCTACCGCTGGCATCGTCGTACCCTGAGAATCCTCAGTTGCTGGGATCCTCCAGTAAAAAGGGTCGAGATAAACAACTGCAGCAAACGAAGCTTCAACCACCGCGAGAGTTCATCGACAAGCAATCTAGCCGTGATGAACGTCGGGCCAGAGCTATGAAGATCCCCTTTTCCAATGAAAAAATTGTTAACCTTCCTGTTGAGGAGTTCAACGAGCTCCTTTCAAAGCACCATCTTAACGAGGCCCAGCTTTCCCTCATTCGTGACATCCGCAGGCGTGGGAAAAACAAAATGGCTGCACAGAACTGCCGCAAACGAAAGCTGGATACTATCATCAACCTCGAGAAAGGTGTGCAGGATCTGAGGCGTGACAAGGCACGGCTGCTGAAGGAGAAGGTGGAGTACCTGCGCTGTATCAGGCAGATGAAACAGAAGGTGGACAGCCTTTCTCAGGAAGTATTGAGTCAGCTGCGGGATGAAGATGGGCGACCTTATCCTGCCAGCGAGTATTCCCTTCAGTACGGTGCCGACGGTAGTGTTCTCATCATGCCTCGCAGCATGACCACAGAGGAAGGCCGTAAGCCTGACAAGAAACAGAAGGACAAAAAGAAGTGAGCGGCTTGACCTGCTTTGTTCTTTTTTTGCAAAGGCCCCACCACAAAAAAAAAAAAATTAAAGGTGGAAGAAAATGTCCTTTTTTCTTTGAGAAGATTCTAGCAAGGAAAAGAAAATTGCACTGTCGGTTACTGTTCTTGCATTAGGTTTTCTTCCGTTTTCTTTCTTTGGTTCAGAAGTTTTCTCCAGAAAACAAATTTGAAGAAGTGCTTTTTTTTAAGTACTGATTATTCATTGTTTTACTTGGAATATGAACAGAATGAACAAAGGATAGGATGGGGTTGGATTGATTGAATCTAGAGGGAGTAAAAGAGTGCAAGAGGCAAACCGCTGCAATGGAGGACACTGATAGATTCTTAAAAAAATCGAATATATGTAGGAATCAACCTTAATTTCAGCCAAGGTCCCAACAAACAAAACGAAATGTGGGCTTGTTGATTATCTACGTGGAAAGATCATTAGAATCTTTAGCGCTGGCCTGTGGTGTGAGAGCATACCCTAGTGGTAGTCCTGTGATGTTGAAGATGAAGGCACTTCGTTTTGAAGGAGACGAGAGGAGGAGAACTTGAAAGTTGGAACCTGAACGCTTGAGGTGTTGAGAAACCAAAGGCAAAGGAAGCATGCCAATACTAACCAAAGGTAGTGTTGTGCATTTCTCTCGTTCCCAGTTCTGTCTTGGTGGTCACTTGTACCTAAACCAATGTATTTACACTTACACATACAGGGGGAAAAAATGAGCAACAACAATTTCTCACTGGACAGTTATTAATTGAAACCCACAATGGGTTTCCCTGGATGTTATGCCAATTGCCATGAAACTGGGAGAGCGGAACAGAGTGGAGTGTGGAAGACTAAGTGTAAGAATTATTCCTTGAAGCCGGAATGAGAGTTTGGGATACAGAGTAAATACTGAGTAAGGATGCACACTGCATTACTAATAAATCAAATTCTGTGCTCTGCTCAATGCTGTAAATCATCTCTGTAGCTTGGCTGTAAGCTCTGGGTCGTTAGCAGTCCTTTCTTCTGTGCAGGTTTGAGGGAACACTCTCCTTGCAGCCTTTAAAGGTTATCCTCCCATGTGCATAAACTGTTGAATAAGCTGCGGGGCATGTAGGCCTGAGTTCAACCACATTGCTCCTGAATTCTGTCAAGAGTGTTTCACTTGCTTTTTAAACCACTGGTTAATGACCATCTTTGGGGGGGGAAAAATCTGTACAGTTAAACTGAACTTCAGCATCAGTCACCTGCTTTGTCATTTCTCACTCATTACAGGACTACTGTGTTGCTAAAGCAACAAGAGCTGGCAACAATGTCTATCTTTCTGTTGCAGTGGTTACTTGTAGAAGAGCAGTTTTGTTTTTGGAATGCTTTTTCTGTTTGATTATGACACGGACAATGAACAAGATACTCCTACTCTGAGCTACAGAGACAGCGACTGGTTTAGTTCACATTATTTAGAGCACAGTACTGTGGTAGCTGCATCAAACAATTCGACTGAGCTGATGTCATGTAAATGTGTGAGGTGAATTCTCGTCATCCTTTTCATTTGCAGATATTTCATTTTACATGCTCAAGTCTCCCCATTCAGTAATCTCATCCAGGACGCTACCACCCTTTCCTGTCTAGTGGAGAGCCAAAAGCTGCCTAGCATGTACCACAGTCAGACTGGATCATGCTTTAATGCAGCACAAACGATGCTTTTGAACTATCCAGAAGACTGGCATACTTGTGAAATATAATCTCTGTAAAAGGGAAGCGCGAGCTTCAGCTTAATCTCCATCAAATAGGTGCGTCTTCATAGGCCATCCTCTCCTACTGGTTTCCATTGCTCACATCTACACTGAGTACATATAGCCAAGCAGCACTGTCTGCCTGGTTTGGTGCAAAGTGCAATATGCAAGGGGGAAAAAAAAGTCATTTTGTCTCTAAAATTGACGAGAAGGAGACAACTTTTAAGATTATCAATATGTTTGGAGTAGATAAACTGGAAGAAAATGCATTATAATTAAAAAAAAAAAAAAAAAGATCAGGCATGGTAATCATGCTTAAGATACTAGAAGACAAATATGTACTTAAAATCCCTGGTCTAATGATAATACTACTTGTTGTGATGCACTTTTTTATGTCTTGTTTGTTTTGTAAATGTTTATTTGTGTTAAGAATATTTTTGTCCTTTTGTGTTTTACCAGGCCTTATTAACCCTGCTTTGACCCCCCCCCCCCCTTTTTTTTTTAGTTTACTTTGAAAGATTTGCTGGCAATCTGGAATTGTTCCTCTACGGATTAATGAACTTTTTTTTTTTTTTTTCCAACAGTGATCTATTGCCTTGTGGTTGTTGTATTTGTGCTACAACAGTTATATTCTGCATAAAACAACAGTAAATACAAAGACAAGGTGCTTGGTGTCTAAAAAAGATAAGTGGGAAAATACTGAGAAATCATGCTCATGTGAAAATTCTTTCAGGTAAAAGCTCAAATCTTTTATGAAAATGCACAAGAAAGATAACGCTCTATAACAAGACAGATGAACAATGCAGTTGAGAAAAATACTGTATAGCACCAATACATATGAAATACAAATGAAATAAAGCAACAATCATAGCAACCCTACTTTTATTGAACTAACAAAAATAGTAGTGGCTTCGTTATAAGAAAAAAAATGGTTTTCTAGGTTACACAGTAGTTACATAATACATAAAACTGGCACTAACAACTTAATACAGTAACTTAACATTCACCTCCGATGGAAAAACACTGATACTACATTTTGCTTCATGATATGGTAACGAACCAGGAATAGAAAAGTAATTCACCAAACTTGTAACTCAATGCTATATCCAGATATATTTACAACATTGTCCAGAAAAATGGGTTAATTTGATGGTAGCACCTATACTGTGACCAGACCAATGATGTTTATGTTTCAGATTCAAAGCCATGTTTGCTGGTAAGAGTGAACATTCTAGTAAAGACCACCTCATACAAGCCATTTACCACTAGTTAAGACTTCCTGGTCAAGCTACAAACCGCTGGCCACGGCCTTCTTTTCCCCTTTCTAGATTCACTTGTGCATTTACGGAAATGCTTTTTGGCAAATGTTTAAAACTGTAATACATTTTTCGTAATCTCAGTTAAGGCAGTAATAGATTTAAGTGGGTTAAATGCACACAAAATCCGGGAACAATGATTATTTTCAGCTCTCGAGAAATTGTCAGCAGTGTAATGTACACAGGGTCTGGAACGCGAAGCAGTATATCATTAGCTCAGCTCCACCATCCATCTAGGCTATATCCATCATTAATGCGAGGAGAAGAAGAAGAAGACAAAAATCGAAAATCAGCAGCAAATTACGTTTGTTTACATCCTTGAATGAAATATACGAGTTGCCAGGTTACGCTTAGATACGCTTTCCATGTATCTACATTCACCGGCTATTTTATCAGGTGCACCTATCATATGGATACAAAATATATGTTTATTGGACACATCCACCTCATCAGTGGTCAATGGATATTAGTTTGGTGGGCTATCCTCAACCCAGCAGTGACACTGAAGTATCCAAGCAGAGCTGCTTTACTGGTGTAATACATGCTAACATTATTTGTTCCATCATCCAAACAGTATATAGTCAGTTGTGGTCCCATGGCAAGCTCGTTCCACTGATGGACAGGATAATGGGAGCTGGTAAATTGTGCAGCAGTAGATGAGCTACAGTCAGTCGTTGAAAACCTACAAAATGCATCTATCTGAGGGACATTCAAAAAGTTTCTGTGCTTCATTTTTCTGTAACCACTTAATCCTTACTAGGGTCACGGGTACCCAGAGCCTATCCCAGGACCAACAAGGCAGGGACTCACCTGAGGCAAGGTGCCAGTCCACCGCAGGGCACACACACACAATTCACTCACACATACGGCCAATTTAGAATCCCCAATACATCGGACACGCATGTCTTTGGACTGTGGGAGAAACCGGAGACCCCGGAGGAAATCCACACCACCACATGCAAACTCCACACACAGGACCAGGACACACCACCATTGGGGGTGTGAGGCAACAGCACTACCAACATTGTGTGGGGTCTATGTTCCTTTACTTTTCAACCCTATTTATTAATATTTTCAAAAATAACCTACACTCACCTAAAGGATTATTAGGAACACCAGTTCAATTTCTCATTAATGCAATTATCTAATCAACCAATCACATGGCAGTTGCTTCAATGCATTTAGGGGTGTGGTCCTGGTCAAGACAATCTCCTGAACTCCAAACTGAATGTCAGAATGGGAAAGAGGTGATTTAAGCGATTTTGAGCGTGGCATGGTTGTCG
>JBBPCW010000106.1:28135377-28146437 GCA_037974425.1 Phenacogrammus interruptus
CACAGGAATTATTTGGCACAAAAAAATGTAAATCAGCGTTTTAATGTGAAGGGTGTGTCTGCTTTCTCGCCACTAACTGGTCGAAATGAGGAAGACACGCTGACAGAGACACTCGGGGCGTGTTTTCTGAGCCTGTTTATGTCCTTTGTTTTCGTGGCTCTCATAACGCGTTTGTGTCCGTGA
The DNA here is from genome assembly GCA_037974425.1 of Phenacogrammus interruptus. Classification (NCBI taxonomy): domain Eukaryota; kingdom Metazoa; phylum Chordata; class Actinopteri; order Characiformes; family Alestidae; genus Phenacogrammus; species Phenacogrammus interruptus. The sequence continues at coordinate 28,135,561 of JBBPCW010000106.1, forward strand.
AAAGTTTGGAGCGAATGAGACAAACGGGTGGGCCGAGAAGTCGAGGGGGCGGGGCAGGGCAAGCAGTGACAGCATGGCTGAGATCAGACCTGATCTGACTGAAGGTCTACTCTCTCACTCACTCACTCTCACGGACCGGCACTGGTCTGTGGCCCATAGTTTGAGAAACGCTGGTATAGACCCAGCTCCCTCTGTCCGGAGAGAATGGTTGAAAGACTTCGAGTGGCTCCGCGATGAAAATGGCTCTATGCACTGCATTCAATGTAAAACCTGTGGGACGGAGTTTGCAGGTAACACAGCGTTCGCCACTGACTCTACGCACTTTAAGCGCGAGAGCTTGGTCAAACACAAGAAATGCAGGGACAAGTGTGTGGCAAAAAGTCAGAAGACCGAATTTCAAATCCTGGCCACAGGAAATGTAAAACTGCAGTGATTTGTTGTAGCTGGTTGTTAGTGTTGATTGGTGTAGTTTTCAAATTAAAGAAATCTGTTAATATACAATTTGTAGTTGTGGTGCTCATAAATTGTTGGTGGGTGCTCCTAAATTTTTGCTGGTGCTCCTAACTTTTTGAAGCTCAGGAAATACACATTTTATTTTAGAACAAAAAATGCATAAAGGAGCACGTGTTCAAAAAACGTCTAAAAAGTCAATGGTAATTGATTGATTTCCACAAAAGAACCTTAGAAGAGAAGAGAGGGGCTTATTAATGACTCTGTGCTGAAACACTTTTGTGACTTTGTGATGCAAATCATTGTTTAGTTTGATGTTTGGCCTTGTAGTCTTATTAACATGCATAAATGTCTGCATGCAGAGGTGTGAGCAGTGTGGTTCGCAGATGTGTACACAAATACACAGGAGAAGAATTGGCTGTGAAGGTCATTGAGATCACGGCCGAAAAAATGACCGTGCAACAGCTGGAAGAGGTGAAGAACTCCACACTGAAGGAGATTCACGTCCTTAATGTGTTGAAAGGGCATCCGTCAATAAGTGAGTCTGAATGCTTTTAAATATAATAGCTTTCGCCAGTAAGTGAAGCTGTGATGCTGCTAGTGTAATATTATTACTCAAAATGCACTTTTTACTTTACTCATTTTCAGTCACACTTGTTGATTCCTACGAATCAGCAACCTTCATCTTTCTGGTTTTCGACCTGTGAGTAACAATGAACTTCATCTCATCTTTTCTTGGGATCTTTATTAATGGATCCATAAATTATTCCATATGGACATTCCACTTAATATATATTATCAAGTAATATATGTTTCCTGGCACCGCACCTTAAATGTCCTTATAATTTAACAAATACTGTTTTACATTATGTATACAGTAAACCCCTGATATTTGTGGGGGTTACGTTCCAAGAGCACCACTCTTAAATGCTGTACTGCCTCTGCTAGAGATGCGTCACAGGGCAGCAGCCAATCACCTGCAAGAAGAAATGAATAACGCTCTCCGATTGGCTACTTTCTCTGAGCAGTATTTCACCATCCCAAAATGAGCTTTGTGTTCTCTCGAGAAAAAAATGTATACAAAAAATGTATACATTAATATGTCACAAAGTTAGTCATTTATATTTTTCTTAATAATTTAGCTCTAAAGTGCACAAAAATGAAATATTGCAGAGGTTATCTGCGATTTCTGTGAATTTGTGATTACACAGAGAAGTTTTTGTGGGTTCTGTAGTGTTTTTCATGCTGATTTCAGATCTGTGTTTAGTTTTTCCTGCAGGTACAGTGTTTGTGATGAAACTAGTTCTATACTGCATGACAGTTGGTATAATGATCATATAATAATCATATGCTGAAGTGTGACCTGTCTGACTTCACACTGAAAATATTGAAACAGTTCTTGATCAGTGCCTGTGGTTTAATAAAAACCGTGTGCAAGTCTATTGCAAATCTAATATTACAAAAAGTTGATGTGACTGACCTGTGTTATTAGTTATGACCGAAGCTGCGGATTCTGAACCGTGAATGAGTGGGGGATTTTATGCATTGTTTTATTCTTTTCACCACAGCATGAGAAGAGGTGAGCTATTTGATTACTTGACAGAAAAGGTCACTCTCAGTGAGAAGGAGACCAGGTGGGCATCTTTGACCTTAAAATCTAACAAAAACAAAAATTCTCATTCTTAGTGTAATTCTAAAATTAAATAGTATGTCGTGATTGCCCCCCCCCACACACTTTTAGAAGTATGATACGTGCTCTTCTGGAGGCTGTCCAGTATCTTCATTCCCTGAATATTGTACACCGGGACCTCAAACCTGAAAACATTCTTCTGGATGATCAGGGACACATCAAGCTCTCAGACTTTGGCTTTTCAGTGCAGCTGCAGCCTGGAGAAAAGCTACGAGGTGAGTGGGCGATACAGCATGAGTGTATGAGCTTTGTTTTCCCCTCAAATAAAATGACATACTTTTTATCGTTTGTGTTAAGAGTTGTGTGGAACTCCGGGATATCTTGCACCAGAGATTCTGAAATGTTCAATGGATGAAACACATGAGGGATATGGGAAAGAGGTCGACCTGTAAGTGCCAGTTAGAATTTGTCCAAAAAAAATTCTATATTTTGTGGGCTTAAGGAATGTAACTGTGTTTGATGAGCAGATAGAAAAAATGACACAGTCAAATTCAGAACAGAACAGTAAAACCATTCTCATCAGGGGCTTTTTAAGTAATTGTGACCTCAAATGATCCACAGATGGGCTTGTGGTGTGATCCTGTTCACACTTCTTGCTGGATCTCCACCCTTTTGGCATCGCAAGCAGCTGCTTATGCTAAGAATGATCATGGAAGGCCGTTATCAGTTCAGCTCTCCAGAGTGGGACGACAGGTCTGATACTGTCAAAGACCTGGTAAGACTCCTTGTTTATAATGAATACGGACTAGAATAGATATTGATATAATTAGATTTTTATTCATTTTGATAAAATGTGCTTTTATCTTTTTTTCCTCTGCTTTCACTTATTACTGTTCAATTCTGTTACAATGCTTATATTGCTAGATCTCAAGACTTTTGGTGGTGGAACCAGCACTTCGTCTCACAGCTGAGCAAGCCTTATCACATCCTTTTTTCCTCCAGTACCAAAAGGAGGAGGTACGGCTGTTCAGTCCCAGGAAGACCTTCAGAGTGAGTCTAACCTGCATTAATGAAATTATGAACTAACTATCTGTGTTGTTAAGTAACTGTGTTCCTTATTTATATGATTTATATGCAGCATTTGTGTATATAGCAGGTCATTAATGACTTTTTTCAAATCGATTTGTCCATCGATCCATCAGTCAATTTGACAAGTCGTTTGATGAACACAGGCATCCAACAATCATGAACTTTTATTAAAGTTCTCTGTAACATTAGCCTTCACCTTGTACTGCAACCAAAGATCTCACATCTTTAAATCTACTCCGCTCCTCTGGACTGGACGACTCCCTGCAGTGTAGCATCACCCATGCTAGCTAGCACATGCCGTTTCAGATGGAACACTCATACTTTTAGGCCTCGTCCACACGGACGTTCGAAATGAACGTGCTCTGAACGCCATAGGCGTTTTTGTGGCGTTGGGTAGCGACGCTTGATGGACGTCAGCAAGACGTTCGACTGGCCTTAGTCTGACGCCGTTTAACACCAGCCTGACGCCCAATCTGTAGTTCCGTGTATTCACCTGTAGGGGCAGTAATTACTCTGTCCAGTGTTTACACGTGTGTCATCTTGGTTTATAGTTCTGCACTGAATATATGGATCCCTATTCTTTCTGGATCCCTACTCACCATTTACATTCCTGTTTTAAAAATCTTCCTGATACGGCGCCGTAGGCAGGAGAGGAACAAAACATGGTTTTTCGCAGTTGCCTTAAAGAATCATGGGACATATTCTGTCCTCCAGAACGTCAGCCGAACGCCATGTAAGCGCCATAGCGACGTTTTCCTCGTGCTCGTCGGGATTTTGACGCCAAGAAAACGTTCCATGCAGCGTTTATTTGACGCTATCCGAACGCGCACCCGGCAGAACACCGGTGCTGAACGCCCATGTGGACGCCGTTAAATAGGCGCTCACCTGGCGTCACGAACGCCAGAAAAACGCCTGGTTCAGACGTCCGTGTGAATGAGGCCTTATTGTACTTGCAGGTTGTGCAGGTTACTATGCAGTGCAGTTTTGGTCTAGAGAGAAGTATTTCCACGCTTAATGTGTGTCTATCACCTACTGCCTCTCCTGCCAGTACTTGCTACTAATGTGCGCTAATGTTACCGCACTTTTTACGGAGTGACTATAATAATTGGTTAAGGAACGCGTGTCAGTGTAAGCCAGTCAGAGGCAGAGATTGCATTCTGTACACAAGCACGCACAAAGAGAGGAAAAAAACACACAACTTCTCTAAATTATTTTTCTTTCACTTAGAAAAGGAAGATCCAAGTTTTATAACGTTGACATATCCTATAACATTCCCAGGTTCTGATCTTGACTGTGTTGGGCTGTATCCGTATGTACTCTCAGTACCACCGGGCCAGGCCTCTGACGCGAGAGCTACTGGCCAGAGATCCTTACTCTCTACGAGGTGTGCGCAAGCTGATCGATGGAGCCGCTTTCCGCATATATGGACACTGGGTGAAGAAAGGAGAACAACAGAACCGAGCTGCTCTTTTCCAAAACACCACTAAAATCATTCTTCTGGGTCTAGAGGACCTCGAAAGTTAGAGGTACTACCTTTTCTTCCACTAAAGACATTTAACAGTTGTCCATTAGGAATCATAATTCAGGGACTATAGCTATATTAATCCGCCCAGAGGCGTTCAAAACTGTTTTTGAACTATTTATTGAAGATCATTGCATCATTAACAATGAGAGGTGCTTCATTTATTCATTCATTGTTGTCATCTGACCTCACATTTATTTACACCTGTGTGTGATCACATTGTTTTTAATTTATGAGTGAATTTTCAGTTCCTGCATGTGTATCTTAAGAATGTAATCTGCAGACTGGGGTATGAAGTTGGATTATGTAAGTATAATAGTAGGCCATGGATGAACTGGTGGTAACTCTGCTTCCATGTAAACAGATGTGTACGTTTAAAAAGTGGGTATTTCTTTCTGTGATATAACCAGTGTATTGTATCACAAGTGTCCTGCTGATTGATCAAGTGCATTTCTAGAGATATACCATCATCTTGGTTTCTTTTTTTGTACATCAGTGGCAATTCTAGCTAAAAAAAAACACATGTGGACTGCAGTACAGTTTTGTACCTCACAACTTTCATTTCATGATAAACAGGCATTTAATAGCTACATTCCTGTTCACTGTAAAATGGTTTCTGTTCATGTTTGACCACTTTTCATCTGTGATGACCAAACACCATGGTTTTATTACCAAGTACTGTACTGAAGTTGACTAAAAAGCAAATACATTACTATATTATTACTGAATTCTGAACTGTTGTCTGTTTAATGTTTTAATTCTGTTTCTTTTGTGTTCAGCTAATAAAATTAGGTGGTCAAAGGATTAATAAGCTCATACATATATTGGCTGGTCTTTGAGATGCCATGAGCTCAGTAGCTTAAATGACAGACTTCAATGCATTCATATGATAATTGTGAAAATCATTAATACAATATATCTTTCGGAAAAGCTATAGGCCTACAATATTCTGTAGGCTCTCAAAAAAGTGTGGACAAATAATTGTATATCTCCAGTATGTCATTCAAGCCCAATGAAAGGTGATACAAGGAATGTTTTTATGTGTATTTTTAATCAAAAAAATTATTTAAAAATGTATGTAATCAACCACTAAAGACATTTAGTGTCAAATTGTGCTTTAGTTTAGAACTGCAACTCAAAAACCCATAAACTATAAAATGTAAATTATAATAAATCCTCAAAAATTCTCTCCACCTACTCAAACCACGTCCAGATCTTCGTTAAGGTGGAGCAGGATCGGGCTGGTGGACTGGGTCCTAATCCGGTAAGACTTTAATGAAGAGATTTGAGAGGAGTTTGAGTAGGTTGAGAGACATTTTGGGAATGTATTTACAGAATAACTGATAACTGGGCATTTGGTCATTTCTTGGGTTGAATGCGACTCTCCAGTTTGCTAAGTGCAGTGTTAAGGCGCTCAGTACTTTCTTGCAGCTGCTTTTCTAGCTGAGCTGCCAAACGCTCTGCTTCCTCCTTTACTTTGCTTTCCACTATTGTCCGGAGCTCTTCCTTTGGTGATGGACCTAATAATGAAAACAAACTTTTAAGAAAAATATTAAGCAGATGTGTAGTACCTTAACCAAACTACCCCACGGACAAGCCATTAAAGAAGGTTTAAACACTATGTGTTTGAGGGACAGACTTACCACATATACTGACAGTTCAGGTTGCTAAAGTATCTTCAGTGATGTTAAAAAAAACGTGGGCACTTGCAAGAAAAACACATGCCACTTACTGTAAAACCCTTACTATAATACTATTTACTACTAATACTATTTACATCAGTTTAATAGTAGCATACATTTTGCTGCTCATGTTCAACAATGTTCAACAATGAAAATAAATGTATGTACATTATAGTCTTTACCATCATTTTGGACCTGCTGGCTTAATAAGCAGATCCTTCCCTAAAACATTTTACATGTGATTTTTATACATTTATACATTTTTTCACATTTATACAATATGGCCTTGTTCATCTTGCCACTTGAGCATCTAACATTTCATCTGAAGTCAATTAATAAGGAGTTTGTCCCCCTTTTGCTGCAGTAGCTTTGGTTCTTCTGTAAAAGCTTTAATCTAGACATTGGAACATGGTTGTGAGGGTTTGATTGCGGTTAGTTATGGGTCATTTGGTACCGGTTCACAAGAAAGACAGAATAAAAAAATATTTTATTGATTATCAGAGTCTGAAAGATCTTTTATTTTGAAAAAACGCTCATCTCCGTCACATGATATGGTACATCAAAAAAATCTACATAAAAAAAGGTTGCGCCACAGACCAGTTTCATGTAAAACAATACTTTTGCGCACCGGTATACTGCCCTACAAAGCCAAAGTACATACATACATTTATTTTCATTGTTGAAAATGCTACTATTAAACTGATATAAATAGTATTAGTAGTAAATAGTATTATAGTAAGGGTTTTACAGTAAGTGGCAGGTGTTTTTATTGCAAGTGCCCACGTTTTTTTAACATCACTGAAGATACTTTAGCAACCTGAACTGTCAGTATATGTGGTAAGTCTGTCCCTTAAAGACATAGTGTTTAAACCTTCTTTAATGGCTTGTCCGTGAGAAAAATGGCTTTAAAGTTTAGTATTAGTATGGATTTTTTGACACCATAATTTCTCTGAAACGGGACAACTTTGAATCAGGATATTTTCTCACAACACATAGGAGAGTCCCAAACACCATTTGTAGTCTAAAGTCAATTTTGAGCAAATATGTAGTTACTGCACTTTGGCTTTGTAGGGCAGTATAGATACAACTAAAAACGAATTGCGTTTGTTTTTTTACTCATTTTTGCTAGCTTGAGGGCTATTTTTTTTTTTATTATAACGTCTCACGTGACTGAGGCAAGCATTTTAAAAGATCTTTCAGGTTCTGATGATGAATACATTTTTATTATGTCTTTCTATGTGGCCTAGATGAAATTTAGCCCTGGCCATGGTGACCTTATATTAGGTGTTATGTGTTAGTGTATCCTTTAAGGAGTCAAAATTAATTCATTATAAGGGGTGTCTGCATACTTTTTGACAGTGTGAACGATACATATAATACATAATAAATACAATACAGAAATAGCCAGTTATTAATAGTCTAAATATTAATACCTTGATTAGACTCTGTGTCGGCTGTCAAGGTTTCTGAAGAAGCTGAGTCTTGCTCAATTTCTCCGTCTGATTTCTTTTCCATTTCAGTCTCTGCATCTGCAACACATTCTAATGTCCAAAGTTTCAAAGATGATGTCTAAAGTCTAATACAATGATCATGGCATTGTGTTAAATACTGTACCAGTGCTGGCCTGTTCTTCTGTGGCAGTTTCCTCAGTCATTCCAATATAAGATAAAGATAAGTCCAAATGCATCTTCACCAGTAGTGAAGGAAAAGTCCCATCAGTAAAAGAAATATTACCACTGACAGTTTCAGCACATTTTTGTAGCTCAGGAATACAGACCTACCTGAGGTGTGAAGACGTACTTATAAAGCATGTAGTGTCTCATATATGTGTCGGTGAGATACTTCACAATCTGGGTCACTTGTTCTAAGCTGAAAAGATTGATGCTGAATGGTGGTCTCTAGAGAAGAAAAAAACAAGACATTTTAACAACGGCAGAAAACCTTCAACTCATAAATGTGTCTTAGTAAATACACTAAATGGACAAAAGTTTTGGGATACATGTCTTATGTAGGTGAAGGGCAATCTTAATGCTTTTCAGCAGACCAAGACATTTTTGGACGTCATGCTTCTTTGTGAACACAGTTTTGGGACGAAGCATGACTGTGTCCCAGTGCACAAAGCAAGCTCCGTAAAGTTGAATGAGTTTAGTGTGGAAAAACTTGCCCTGACCTCAACCCCATCCAGCACCTTTAGGATTTTGGAATAAACTGGAATGGAGATTGTCAGACCTTCTCATCCAACATCAGTACCTGACCTCATAATAACCTCCACAGAATGAATGGGCACAAATTCTCAAAAAACAAAACTTGTCCAAGAAGAGTGGAAGTTGTTAAAGCTGCAGGTAGGGGAGGAGCATATTAAAGTATTAGAATGCAATGTCATTAAAGTCTCTGTTGGTGTAATGGTCAGGCGTCCCAATACTTTTGTCAAAGTGTTATATTACGTTTGCTTCATTAGATTAATTCTGGTGTACATACTCTGACAGAATGACAAAGCAGAAGCTCACTGCAGTAGTTAAAACACTGGTCCATATTGTTAAGGGGAGTTTCTGGAGTGTCAGACAGAGGAGACAATGTCAAGAGAGCTGTTGAGTGGTCTTTGCTCCATGTATTGCTACCTGATAATCACAGATGCAGATAATAATTGATGGATTTTTTTAAACCAAAACACTTCATATAAAATAAGCATTTCCCACTGTTTAGAAAGGAGTTTGATATATTATGCCAACAACCTTCACATTTCAGTCCATACAGTCTATATTCAGAAACTAAGCTGCAAACACAGTGTGATTTGAATTCATTTTTCTTGTCATGAAAACTAAAGCATTTGCATAAATTGGCCCGTTCAGCGTAAGGCTTTGCATTGCATTTCTGTATTTGGCAGACGTTCTTATCCGGAGCGACTTAAAATTTAATCATGTTATAGTCTTGCCTAAGCACTGGTGCAGCATAGCATGGTTTTCTGCATGGAGAATTGAGACCCAGGCAGCTAAGTGGAGGGATATTCTTCTCCAACCATTTATGGAGGGGATTTCAGGCATAATAAATGGCAGCCAGTCACAACTTTACTGAAAAACTAACAAAGTGACCAACATGCCCTGGATCTGTACATAATGGACAGAACACTATTTTTCTAAAAGGGCTGTTCTTACTCACATCCTCATTTTCCTGTTTTTACCTGTTGTACCAATGCTATAGATAAAGCATTGTGCTCACTGAATGTATGCCTTTACCCACCAGCGTGTGGCCCCGTTTACAGATCTTAGCCTACTTTTCACACATTCTATTAAAATAAATTCAAAATTGAGGTCAAGTGGGACTAATTAGCATTTTAATCATACAACAAAGCATGGTAGGATGATAATTATTTGTTTGTACCATGATATACACCTGTCTGTACTCATTGTGCAATGGAATGGAAAATGACCATATTATGAGACACCCCCCTCTTTTCAACACACATTATAAGTGGACATAATGGGAAAATAGACTAAATAAACACACGTGCTCTTCAAACTGTATTACCTGTGTTAAGCTGATGCATGTTCTTTACAATGGAGAGAAGAACAGATGTTTGTTCTCTCTTAAAATTTTGCTCCCTGCAGAATATCACTATATTTGTGTATAAGTCAAGCAAAATTCTCAGCCGTGGCTCTGGCAGGTCAATTTTTAGCGCACGACACAGAACGCTGCAAGAAAAGAGCAAAAAAGAAACTTCATTAACATATTCTTTGATATTCAATTCCATTTTAAATTAAATAAAAGTATGAAGACCTTTCAATGCTGGCTATAGACTCTGCTTTGTCAATTTCCTCCATATCATGGTAATTCAGGTCTGCCCTGTAGGATTATCCACAATAATACAATTATTTGATAGGTGCGAGATGGAATAAGTCTGTAAGTGTGGTTTATTTTAACTTACCATATCAGTATTCTGGGTTTTGTGGGATGTGACTTCTACAACAGAAACAGCAGTTAGTCGAAGAAACACAAGTTAGGCCTGAACAAACGGACTTCTATTTGACATCTAAGGTCAGTGACATTCTCATAATAAATGAGCAGATGTTCCTTTACATCCTACCGATGTTTCAGTCTTCATTTTTGTCCTGGTAGTTTTGTAAACACTATTTATTTTGAGGTTTTTGCTGAGATAAAGATTTCCTCTCACGAAGACTAAAGCTGGTTGTGTTGCCGTGTATCCTAGCAACAGCAACGGAGTCCCCTGCACACCCTATATTCAAGATTCAACAGCTTTATTTGGTACATTCAGTTATCTAGGACAACATACAGTGAAAAGATGATCTGACCAGCTTGTAAATTGTGCAAGATAAAAGTATAAAATAAGAATAAAATAAGAACCAGGTGAATAAGACCACCTGAATTCAGTAAGTAGTTATAAATAACAAAAAAAGAACGAAGTATTACGTCTGTGAGTAAACTATGAATTACATGAATGAATGAATGAATGAATGAATGAATGAATGAATGAATGAATGAATGAATG
>JBBPCW010000106.1:28168009-28188901 GCA_037974425.1 Phenacogrammus interruptus
GTTTAATACATTACCCTTAAAGAAAATGTAAATATAAACCCGAGGTTTAAATACGGAAAAGTCAGGAACAAGAGAGACAGAGAATGAGAGAGCGCGAGAGAGAGAGCGAGAGAGAAAGAGAACGAGAGAGAGATACAGAGAGAGAGATATTTTTTTTTTATCACGCGATGAGTCTCACGTTAACGGCCCAGCACTAATATATATGTGTGTGTGTGTGTGTGTATGTGTGTGTGTGTGTGTGTATATATGTATATATATATATATATGTATGTATGTATATGTATATGTATATGTATAAGGCTGTATAAGGTGCTGTGTAGCTGCAGACCAATCAGAGTGCCCATACTGACCCCTGCCCATCACTGAAAGAGTTCACAATGGACACATGAGCGTCAGAACTAGACCACGGAGCAATGGAAGAAGGGGCCCTGGTCTAAAGCATCATGTGGAAGGCAGAGTGTGTTTTGCTATCCTGGGGAAGAGGTGGAACCAGGATGTGCCATGAGAAGAAGACAACCTGGAGGAGGCAGTGAGATGCTCTGGGCAGTGCACTGCTGGGAAACCTTGAGACTTGGCATTTATACGGATGTTACTTTGAAATGCACCGTCCAAGAAACACCCAACCAAGTACAGCACTTCATGGCAACAGTATTCCCGATTGGCAGTGGCCTCTTTCAGCAGGATAATGTCTTCCCACACAGGAAAAAAATGTTCATCAATGGTTTGAAGAGCAAGACAAACCTACAGGAATGAAAGGATCTGCTGCTAATGTCATGGTGCCAGATACCACAGAGCACCTTCAGAGGCCTTGTGGAGTCCATTCAGCACAAGTGGGAGCTACACAATATGCACACTGAAATCTCATTTAGAAATCCATTTGTGAACACAGAACTGCTTCAGTGGAGATGTAAATGCAGATAAATCCGTTTGTATATCTATAGGTTATATAAATCACCCATTTATACTTCCCTCATCACTCCTGTGTCATATCAGCGTTCACAGGATGTGACTCTAAGGTATCATTTTCACTCATTCATTATTCAGCTACTTTCATAAGCAAACACAATTATTGTGCATGGAAATGTCAGGTCTGTTCTTGCACTGAAAACAGTGAGCTGTATTTTGGGAAAAAACACTGTTTAGATCTATCTTTTAGCAATCACAGATTGCACTGTACTGTGCCGTAATATATTGTTGTGTCCTCTGTGACTAATCCTGTTCATTTCAGAGAGATCGCGGTGAATTTTGTGGTGTGTCTGACCACAGGCTTTCATATTTTTGAGCTGTCTGCGTCAGAAGTGCATGTGAAAGTTGAAATTCTGTAGCACTGCTCAGGCTGCTTCTCACAAACCCTCGCATTTTCATGAAGTCACTTCTCCCAGTGATATGTGCCCATAAAGTTTCGCTGTAAGGCCTCAGCTGCTGCATCACAGTGTGGGTTACGCTCAGACACTCAAGCAGACGATACTCTGCTTACGCACTCTGAGCGTGAGTAATAGCATTTCCCCACAAGTGCTCCACCACATCACTTGAACGGAATTTCCCAGCTCATTTCATATGAATTAGAGGCTAACGCAGTTCCCTAGATTTCCTTGTTTTCCGACTAGACTGTAGTCTGACTTTTGCCTGTCGCATAGAACAAGTGCTGAACTTATTAATAACGTTGTCTTTTTTTTCTCCCCTTACAGCCCCGTCCTGTAAAAAGACTGAGTTTTTCAACCAGGACATTGGAGAATGTGTGTTATGCTCTGCATGCATAAAGTACCCCAAAACCCCATCATGTGACACATGTGAGTTTACAGATCTACTTACTTTATACAGCCCAAATTCTGGCAGTAATCAGCAGTAAATTCAAATAGACTGCAGATTGTTTTGTCTTATTTATCAAACTCTGGTAAGTATTGGGTGCTTTGATGGCTCCACTACACTGAGCAGCGTGCAGCTTGTTGGCTTCGCATTCATTCCTTTGTGCTCTAGTTTAAAGCATTATGAGCGAACGGTGTTGCAATAGCTCAGAGCTTTTGCTAACATCAGGAGTGCTTTGAATCTTGCTGTGCATTTCTGAGCAAAGAACTGGAGATCTTCCACTAATATTGTCTTGTGTTTAACAGGCCCGACCAACGAGCCTGGAGATTCCTGGAAGGTGGCGGCCATCACCAGTTTTTCAGTCCTGGCAGCTGTGGTTGTTTTCGGAGCTTTGCTCATAGGAATTCTAGTACATCAGTGCAGGTCCAGAAGGACTTTACGTGGTAAGAGCGACACACTTAGGGCCACTATGATGTTATGCCTTGTTTAAGAAGTATACGTTTTTTTAAAAAAGTGTCATTTTTGTGAAAGATTATGCCAAGTAATCAAAATTGTTTCCATCGCTCAGAGCCAATCGAGGAAACTACAGGACCACTTTATCCCGTGTAGGTTCACCATTAAGAAGGTATTCATTTTGTTTTTACGTACGGCTTCGTTCCTAATAAGAGTAAGCCTGAGTGTCCAATCTTACCTGCAAAGCTCTTGTGTGGCTGAAGGTTTCATACCTAACAAGAAGGCCCTAACTCTAATTCTAATCAAGTCATACATGGAATGAAAAAACACCACATCCATTAGAGCAGGGGTGTCCAAGTCCAGTCCTGGAGGGCCGTGGTCCAGGTTTTGGTGATTTCCCTGCTGAGAAACACCTGGTTCACCTCAGCAGTTAGTTCTCAAGTTTAGTGAATGTGTTTGAGGAGGAGAACCATTAAACTGTGCTGGACACAGACCCTCCAGGACCAGAGTTTGTCACCCCCACATTAGAGCAGTGGTCCCCAACCTATATTTGGTCATGGACCGGTTTAAAATCAGACAATATGTTCAAGGCCCGGCCTTTAAGGAGTGGCAGATAAATATACGTATTTATACAAATAAATGATACGCATAAAAATGGGGATATTTAAAAAATATAATAATGGGGTATCTTTAAAATATAATAATAAACGTAAATCCAATGTGTACTCGCAGCTTTGTTAACAACATTTTTAGCAAGTGTTATTTTTTTCTGTGCAGCCCGCGGACCGGTACCACATGACCCACGTCCCGGTACCGGTCCGCGGCCCGGGGGCCACTGCATCCCTTACGAAAATTCACAATGGTTTCCTATGGTTTTATTGGGGCACCATAGTTTTACTATGGTTAATTGAACCATGGTTAATTTTCGTAAGGGATTAGAGGATGTGATTGGACATCCCTTCAATAAGCCAAACACTGCACCCTACTCGTGTCTTCAATGTGGTTTTTAGTCTTGATATATGCATAGACCTTTATGATGAAAGCTTTCTAAAATCGTTTTGCACTTTCTTTCTTTTTCTAGCAAAATCTGATGGAACAGAAGAAGACAAGACAACTAAGTGAGCTGTTAAGTCGGTCATTGAACAACTGGCCGATGCGTTCAGTGTTCTTTGAGTAGCATGTAACTCTTCTAATTTATTAAGTCTGGTCAAGCATAGAGGTGTTTAATGCACTCCAGAATAAGCAGACGTTGGACTGTCACCATGATCTCCAAAGCCGCACTGAGACTTTGTCATTCACTGAGCAGAAGGTGTGCGCAAACTCGAGGGAAATCTCCTCTACATGACAACCATTGGACGCCTTAAAACGGATCCATGCATTACTTCTAACCTCTGTGTAGATTTTCTATGGTCACTTTTCTGACAGGCATTATATTTTTAAATGTTACAGCAAGGGCCCTAGTTTTTATATATCCCCTTTCAAATATTTGTCATCCCCACTACGTATGTCTATACATGTTCATTTTTTTCGAACTTTTATTTATGGAGCTATTCCGTGAAAACTGCCTTAATGTGCCAGGAGAGAGGTGCAAATGAATAAGGGCTGTGCATCATACAGCAATACATTTTGTACAAAACCTCCACAATAGACTTAATCTGGCATATTGAATGTATTGTGTAACCGTTGTTTTTATAGATCCGTGATCTATTTTATATTTGAGTAATATGCACTGTTAAGATGTAGCCATTGTAGTATCAAGAATGTTCTGAGACTGACAGGTTAAAGAGCATGTCCATGGTGTTATTATAGGACAGTTTGCACCTATGGAGATGCCATAAAATGCAGAGAAAAAAAATGCATCCCTGAAGGAATGCTACAGGTGCTAGCAGCCTGCACTAGGGTGGCATCCTAAATCCAATTCCTGCCCGTTGTGTTTAAGATGCTCTGCATTTCTTGCATTTACTGATAGTTTCCAGTTAATGGGCATGAACTCCAGTCTAGTAAAAACTAGCCAGCAGTGAGTTCACCATGTGAAAAAGGTGTAGAAAGTATATTCTGTGGACCGTAATTGTTTGACCTAATTTGTTTGTCTTGAGCAGTATTTTCCCAAATTACAGAGACCTCACAAACCTTCGTAACTAACATTCATACTTAATCTAACCTAGAGATCACCAGCATTTCTGACATATTTAGCAAAGGCTAAGGTTTAGTGACAGGCTAAGATTCAAAGGTCAACATTATTTAAGACCATATTTTTGTCCCTTTGCAACTGTCGATGTTGAACAGTCGAAGCATTTGTAAGCAATAAATCAAAACAACTCTTGCATATTCAATGAATGTGTGAACGTTGTAAAAGCATGTAGGCCTCATGCATGCTTTAAGTTCTCATGTGAAGTAAATAAAGCATCTATAGAGTACACCCTTGTTATATAATCTTATCAAGAGAGGGGGGGGAAAGGCAGTTCTGTTATTCATTTGCATATGCTAAACTGGTCCACCGCTGCCTCCTCGTGATAAGCAAGCAAACCTTCGCCGCTGCTCGTTCAGATGGAGACGAGAAAAACACTCAGAAATCAAGAACATTTACACTGTGTTTATTCAGTTCCAGGAAGTGAGGGCATGAACATCTACAAATAAACAGTATCTGCTTAGTCCCCTACTCGAGAAAGAGAAACATCGATTATAAGAACAAAAATAAATATTCTGTATTTAAGATATATGCAACTGATTACAGAGAATCTTAAAGATTCAGAAGTCGGTGGAGTTTCATGTCAAATGCACTTAAGCAATGAAGATCTGCAACTCCTATTCTTAACAATCAGTAAGCACTGAAATATAGGCATAAATGGAAACTACTATTAAGTTTATTCTAAGTAGGGCAATGATATGAAATGGCACCTAAAACCATCATGGCCTTAACAAACACAGATGCCTTTCCATGATGCTTCGTGCACCAGACAAAAACATGGTGTAATTATTTATATTATTTCTACTGATTGAGGTGTGAAACCTGAGCAATTTCAAAACAACTGAAAAGCATCCCCACCAGGGTGTTCCTGCCTGCCATAGAGCCCGACCGACTGTAGCTTTTTGGGTTCATTACCAACATGATCTGCAAGGTTACACCATCTCACCCGTCAGCTAACCGTTGTCTTTTACTCAGCAGTCATTATGAGAACATACAGAGACTAGGTTAAATAAAAGTAAGACAAGAGAATACGTTAAATTACACATTGAGAAATGAACAGTAAATAACCTGATCACTTGGTTATTTCAAATACATTACCTTGAAATGCTTTTGGAGGAGGTATCTTTAAACGTGTTAGAACCATTATCTACAATACCTAGGTAATTACCGTTGAAGCACATCTAATACCATGCATAAAACTTCACCACGTTAAATGGTGTTAATGTTTTTACTTTCAATTATTAACAAAGGGTATAAATACATCTTTAAATAAATAAATAAATATCTTTCATAGGTCTCAGGAAACCGCTACTAATTCTATTGTTGCTGTTTAACAGCATTAACAGTGTCATCTATTATTAAAGTGAAGGACATTTACAATGTTTAAGTTGTATTTAATGAGCCATTGATGAGGTGATCGAGCTAATTTTCTATAATGATGAGCACAATGACCTGAAAACATGAAAGCACATTCAAAGATATGGATATACGTCTCTTCCGCTGAAACATCAAGGTCACTATGTCACCAGGCCAGATGCATCCAGTTGCTCTTATGACGATGCTCTTTCTTTTGGCATCAACCAAATAATCGGTCGGACTCTAGGCAGCGCTGGGGTAAAGTCTGGGTGAATATACTACCACCCTAGTCTTCAGTTGGAGACCTATCATAGTACCATACAATTGTTTCATTTTTGTGCACTCTGTGAGAAGACAAAAAATGTAAAAAATGAAACATTCAAATCTAAAACGGTTTTCTGACAGGCACCATCACTTATTCTAAAGTTTCTACAGTATCACTGTCCCTACCAGAGGTAGTATCGCATCAATGCCAGTCTTAAGTGTCCTCTAAAGAAATATATTTAAAAATACAACAGTACAGGAGGCAACTCTTGCCAAGATCAGCATCTGGATTGGACGCCATCTTGACAAATACAGCAGAAAAACCTGATGTTTTACGATTATTGGCATTGGGCCTTGGGTGGGGGATGAGTTTCATAAGAGAAGTGTTATTCTGATATCTTCCCTTGGAAAACAGAGATCATAGTGTGGGTCCTGCAAATCCTGCCTCAGAGGAAAGGGTCCACACCCAGTTCCATGAAGGCATTTGGGTCCATATTGAAGGAGGACTCAAAGGACTGCTGAGCATTCTGATGCATCTTCTGGTGGTGCCGCAGGTTTGACTTGCTAGAGAAACGCTTCTCACAGAGTAGGCAGGAGAAGGGCTTCTCTTTGGTGTGTATGCGTCTGTGGCAGATGAGCTGGGTGGACACCCGGAAGGCTTTGCCACATTCCAGACACTGGTAGCGCTTAGGCTCTGTGTGAATACGCCGGTGGTTCTTCAGCGCCATCAGGTTGTTGAACTTCTTCTGGCACACAGAGCAGACAAAGGAGCCCATTTTATGGCTGTTCTTGTGATTGAGCAGGGATCCAGCGTGTCGGTAAGTACGTCCACAATGCTCACACACGTGGCTCTTCTCTTCTCTTGAGAACTCCTCATTGCTCTCATGTGGATCTTGCTGTTCAGAGAACTCTTCTTGCATTTGGCTGAAACCTGGATCCATCTTGGGGAGATCTTGGAGCCCCATCTGCTGGTCTAGTCCAGACTCCCAATCCAAATCCTGTGGCATCTGCATGCCCTGCTGATGACGTGACTGCCCCTGTATGTTATGGTGCCCCTCTTGGTGCTGCTGGAAGCTGGCCATATTGGGGAAATTCTGCTGACACAGACTGCAGTAGTAAGGGAGTCCCTTGCTGTGGCCCTCCATGTGGCTCTGCAAGTGTGAAAATTCACAAAAGGTCTTCCCACAATCTGGGCAGCAGTGGCGAGCCATCTGGGAGTGGCTCTGTAGTTCTAGAGGGTCAGTGAAAGTTTTGAGGCAGAGAGTACAATGAAGAAGGTCAGCAGAATGAGTCTTCTTATGATTAAGAAGAGAGCCAGCGTGTCTGTAGGAGCGCCCGCACTGATCACACCTGCAATTGGGAAGAAATTGAGAACTCTTTACAAAGCAGTCAAATGAAATATATTACCAGCCTAATTTTAATGGTATCTAATTAAAACATATAGCGCGTGTGCTTCAATTTAGCATTATCACTCATCATTAGAAACAGTTTAGGTTTGTTTGCAAAACTTTTGCAAAACTGCATGACAAAACTCAGAAGTGTTGGTTAAAATACAAAACCCTCACAAATACACCAAAATATACCTTTTATAACCAACAAAGATTTACTTACGTGTAACACTTGTCTCCACTATCCTGAGTCTGAGCAGAGGTTGATCTGCCACTTCGATAACAGCGATGTCTCTTGAGTCCAGATTTTCCCTGGAAGCTCTTACCGCATGTCTGGCAGCTATAGTGGGCGACTCCCCTGGCATGGATCTTCTGGTGGTTGTAGAGGATGCTAGAGAGACGGAACGCTTTTCCACAAGTTGGGCAGACATACTTTTTTTTCTGTGTGTGGATGCGAGTATGATTGCGTAGTGCCATGGGATTGGAAAAAGGCTTGGCACAGTAAGAACAGGTAAAATGACCCGTTTTATGTGTGTTCTTATGGTTCAACAGACTGCCCGCATGCCGATAGCTTCGTCCACAAATGTTGCATTTGAATGGCCGTTCTTCTTTTACAGGTGCAATGACACTTTTAATTTGTTGAGGTGCAGAACGAGGGCCAGGCTCTTTACTACAGATGTGGCTTGTAAGTTGGTCAGCAGTGGGAAATACCAAGCTGCAATCCTTGCATGTTAAAGCCTTTGCTCGTCTGCGACCCCTACCCTTTCCTTTCGCCGCTGCAGCTGCATTTTTGCGGTTGCGGGAACAAGTGTGGTTCAATAGCTGTTTCTTTCCACGGAATGCCTTCCCACAATCCTGGCAACAGTGCTTTTTGACTGAGAAGTGAATACGTAAATGATTCTTCATTGCCAACTGATTGGAGTAGGTATTGTTGCACACAGCACAGTAATATTCTCCCGTCTTGTGAGAGTTTTTGTGGTTGACCAGACTTCCAGCATGCCGATAGCTCCGCCCACACTGGTCACAGACAAAAGGCCGCGGGTCATTAGGATCTCCTGACTGCCCATCCTTTTCTGGGCTGGAATGGTCACTAACAGGAGTGTCTTTTTGCTTGCGGCGACGACTGCTCCTTTTTCTGTTGGTACCGAGAGGCTGCATTCCACTCAAAGACACATTCCCACTCATCTGCATGAGTGTCTGGATCTGCTTGTTGAGTTCCTCAATCTTGGCCTTGTTTTCCTGATGAACTCTCTGGTGGTTCAACAGTTGTTTGTGGATTTTGAAAGCTTTCCCACATTCTGTGCAACTGTGCCTGGTGGAGAAGGAAAGAAAAAAATGTAAAGTACATCAAAAATATTGTTGACAAATTAAAGTTACGCAACTACACACTGCAACTGCAATAACATCTGAAAACAATATACATATAAAATTTTCACTTACTTTTTAATATCAAAGTGTGTTCTCTGGTGATTCTTCAGAGCCAGCAAATTGTAAAAGCGCTTCTGGCAAACAAAGCAGCGGAACACGCCTGTTTTGTGCGACTTCTTGTGATTCAGGAGCGAGCCAGCATGTCTGTACGAACGTCCACACTGCTCGCACTTGTATAGCCTATCTCCACTGTCTGGACTCTCCTTGAAACACCCAGTTTCTTGTCCAAGACCACTGCCAAAATCTGGTTTTTCATCACACTGTTCAGGTTCTTCAGTTCTTTGACCAGTGCAGTTGTGAGTTTCAAGTTGATCTACACTGGCAAAGACTACACCACACTTCCCACATATGATGCTCTCAGTTTCTTCTTTTGGTTTGAATCGATTCTGGTTCTCGGTCACATAATTCTCTGGTTGTCCAACTGCTGTACTGCTATGCAGTAGCTGGTGGGCTAGTAGGTCCTGTTTTTTCAAGAAACTTTCTCCACAAGTGCTACAAATAATCAAACTACAATCACCCTGCTGAATCTCACTTGGTTCATCATCTTTCTCTGTTTCGAGGGAGGACATTGAAGAGGGGCCAGATGTTGAAGGAGTACCATGGGCTTGAGTGTGACCACGAAGATGGGTCCTCAATGCCCTCATGCTAGTGTAGTGATTTCCACAAACAGAACACTGATACATTTCCTCATCGTCTTCCTCTTCATCACCATCATCATCATCTTCACAATGTCCCTCATCATCATGATCACTCATCATCTGGCCATGCATAGTGTCATGAAAGTTCTGCCCTGCAAAGTAAGTCCCAGCTGTGCTGCCATTCTGTCCCTCAAAATCAATACACTCCCCTGGATCTCCCAAAGACTGCTGAGTTTCAGTCTTATAGTCTATGGGACTATCTAAGCCATTTGACACAGACTGATACTGTTGGTTTAGGAGGGGGCACATATGTGACTTGATCCCTGCAATATCCGAAAATGTCTTTCCACAGTCTGCACACATGTGTCTCTCCATGAGGGCTTCATCCTGAGGTAGGTGCATTTGTCTGTCCTCAGAGAAAGAACTGTGAAATTGGTCTTGGAATTCTGTGCTATCCAGCTCCTCCTCAGAATCCATGCCAACCGAATCTCCCAGATCCTGAGGGAGGCCTAAAATATCACTTACATCATCTTCATGAGAAGGAAAGCCACCATGCTGATTTTCATGTGTAAGTGGTTCTGAGGAAAGCCAGTCCCCTTCGGCAGTGGCAGTAACAGAGGAAGGCCTGCCTTTATGGATGCGAAGGTGGCTGCGCAGGGCGGCAAGATGTGGATAGTTCTTGCGGCAAATGGAACACTGAAAAATACCTGTCTGATGGGACCGTTTGTGGTTAATGAGACTGCCTGCATGTCTGTAGCTCTTGCCACAGATCTGGCATTTGAAACGGCGATCAGAGCTTACAGAGTCATCTAGTTTATCATCATCAGTAGTTTGCTCTGATAGTTCAGGGTTGAGGTTATCTAATGGTAGGGCCAGAGGCTCTCCCTGAGTGTCTAAAACAGATGAGTCATCACCTATGGGGTGAGGTACGTATATGTGACCGTTTTCCATAGGCTCCGAGGTTTGGTCATAATCAACAGCTTTATCGAGTAACGGGGGCAATGGTGGAGTGTCACTGGAAGATGGATACGGGTTAGGTTCAGGAGACTGAGTAATACTGTGATCATATGAAAAACTGTGGTCCTCTGGTATGCTGGTAGGAAGCTCAAAGGACACTGAAGAAGAGTTATGTAACATAACATGATTTTGAAACTCGTCATCAGTAGCAAATGCTACCTGACATAAATGACAAAAAGGGACACTTGTGGTCCCATTCTGCTGCACATCAGACTCTGGCTCTGACTTAGAGTTTTGGTAGGGAGCCTCAGGGGTCACAGGGGTTCCTGTGCTGGGTCGACCTCTGATTTTATAGTGGATTCGTTGGTGACTGTTGAGGGCAGCAAGATTGTTAAACTGTTTGAAACAGACGGTACACTCAAATATTCCCATCTGATGAGTTTTCTTGTGGTTAATCAAACTTCCATGATGTCTATACGTCTTATCACACATATCACATTTAAATGGCCGGTCCCCATTTGCAAAGGTGTCACCTTCAGGGGCAGAGCTTGGAATGAGCTCTGACATCATTCCATTGCTAAAACTATTTTCTGGGGCAACATCTAACCCTATGTCTGGTGACAAATCTGACATCATACTAAAATCCTGCAGTTGGTCATCTTCACAAATACTTTCAGCCTGATTTTCTGTCAAGTCATTTCTTTTGGTCCTTCCCCTCATCTCTCTATTGCGATGGACCTTTTGATGAGTAGCCAGCTGAGTTGACAAGCGAAAGGCCTTTCCACACTCCATGCAAGAATATTTCTTTCGTGACGTGTGAATACGTAAGTGACTTTTTAAAGCTAATGCATTAGAGAGCTTCCTGGCACATATGTGACACTGGAAGGTTCCAACCTCATGTGTTTTCTTGTGGTTCGCCAAGCTGCCAGCATGCCTGTATCCACGTCCACATTCGTCACATTTAAATTTCAGATCGTTTTCCGACTGTTGACAAATTTCTGAATGTTCCAAAAGAGTGGACACGTCTGGACATGCAACCCCACAATTCCTGCATAAAAAGCCGTTGGTCCCGTCTGGCTCTTGGATATCCATGATGGTACAATAGAATGATACAAACTACTATCAACAGCCAGTTTGAGAATGGTAAAGGGAGACACCCTTTTGCAAAGCGCCGTTGTAAGCAAAGTCCATATGCAACAGCAACATTCACAAAAGAAGTGAATACATTCTTTTCCATGCCATTGAGAATCAGATAAGTGGGCTCACGTTCGTGAAACCACTGGACAGATGCTGTGGAGAGAGAAAAATAAGGGAGGGGTAAATATTAAAGTTTGTACAGTGACACTTGTTCTGCGCGTATGCAAATAGTGTTTTAAAATGTATCGATTTAAGCTAATTGCGCTTAACAAGAAGTTCAACCCATTTATACTTTCGGAGTGTTTTCTACATTAGACATTAAATTACTCAAAAATAGTTTTCAAATGACAACTAAATAGGTGGCTAAAATGCTAGAAAACTTAAGTACTGCAGGCAAAGAAAAACTTCTGAGGAAACAAATGAGCCTGTAGCATTTAACAGCCGTAGCTCTTATCCAAATAAAGACTATTAGGATTATTTCGGCCGTCGTAACAGAAGACGTACATAAAATTATTTATTTCTACCAAAACAAACCTCGGTTATCTGCTTTGTTCCATATTTAACTGCATATTAAGAGAAAAAGAGACGAGAAGTTGGAGTAAACTGCCTAGCTAGCCAGCAGGCTAACACAATGGACGTCTGTTTACACAGTAAACAATTCCCTTGCATGCTAACTCGGCTAGCTCGACAAACATCACCGTGTCAACGGTCTATTTAGCATTATAAAGTCTAATAAGCAGTCGGTTGAGACATACTGTGGTTGACTACAAGGCGAGGGCGGTTGGCGGGAGCTTTATTTGACGGAATCACGACTAAAAAGCACACGGAGATGAAGTTTTAAGCTTCCACACGCGTTCGCGTTCCGAAGTTAGCCTGTTAGCTTATTAGCCGGCTGGGATACCGAGCCCGGATAGAGGCAAAACTCCACATAACAGCAAAAAACAGTGTCTAGTCGTTGGCTAAAACGATACTAAAAGGTCATACTTGTTAGCTTGCAGACTCGTTGGGATTATAGCGGTATATTCACCTGATTTTGCACGGAGGGCGTTCTCTTCTCGCCAATTGTCTTTTTTTCCATTCTCCCCCTCCGACTTCCTGCTGCCGTTGCTTGGAAACAGGAAATGTGCACCGACAAGAACGATCCGACGAGTTGTTGTTGTTTATTCGTTTTTCTTGTGGTGTTTACAGAAATTTACTTAAGTGTGCAAATCACTGAAAAATCGACGGCTGCTTTGGTGTTAAGTCCCAGGCACGGACAGGCGACAGGCTGTGCAGCAAATCTGAGGTTTAACACTGATTTTATCCCGCAGAAGCAGGGCTGAGCACTCAGCTAGCCTCGTCTCTCTCCTCCCACACCACAATCTCCACTTGTGCTGGGAACCTACCATGAAGCCGAGCTGCATTCCGACCTTTTTTCTCCACCATAATGTCTCACGAATCCTAACCGAGGCGTCCGAAGTGTTGTAGGCGGCTTCAAGGCCACTCGGGCTGGATCAGATGCTCTCGTCGTGGTCCTAAAGCCTTCCTTGTATTAAAACTCCACTTTCAGCCTCCCCCCCCGAACCTACAGACCTGAAACTCACTCCACAGCCACGACCACAACTCTGCAGTCACGGGTAAGGACGAATTAATCTGTTCTCACAAAACCTCGCAGCAACTTTCACCGTCCAGAGACAGATCTTCAACCATGCAGCCTCTCTCGCTCCTTCAGAGGTCCTAAAGCCAGCCATTTTGTGTCCTGTAAGCTGGATAATGTAACATTACTTGAATGTTTCTTTTACGTACCACAATTCGTTAATGAACTCCTTGGTTAAGATTGATTTACCCGTTCTTTCTAAAGAGGATGCAGCTCAACAAGGTGAAGAGTTTCAGCCTGGACGCTTTCTAACTTCCTTTCGTTTTGCCTAATTGTCCCTCAGGTCCTAATGCCGGCCATTTTGTGTTGTATTGTAGTCATTATTCATTTTCTCTCCACTTTACTCACTTGTTTTTTTTAATGCATTCACAATAATGTCTTCTGCTAACACAGGTGTATTGACCTACAGCTGAAGGATGGCCTCCCCTCAGCCAGGCAGCCCACCTCCAGTAGAGCAGGACACCCCTCCACCTCCTGAGACCAGTGAAGAGAAAGAGGACCTGACACCAAAAAGAAGAGGCAAAGGTAGACCAGGAAAGTCCCAGCACACCTTCAAATGCTCAGCTTGTCAGGAGGCTTTCCTGAGCCCATCCACTCTGCGCAGCCATAAGCTCTTGGCTCACAGTAAAGAGAAGCAGCAGCCGTACACCTGTGGGCAGTGCAGCAAGACTTTCTCCAATCGAGCCCAGCTTTCAAAGCATCAGCGCTCTCATTCTGCTCAGCGTCCGTTTCAGTGCTCGCAATGTCATAAAGCGTACAAGACTCCAACAGAGCTGCGCAACCACAGCCGTTCCCACACTGGAGAGAAGCCCTTTGTCTGTACTGAGTGTGGCAAAGCTTTCATGCAGGCCATATGTCTACGTATTCATATGACACAACACAGTGGTGAGCGGCCTCACTCATGCCCACACTGCGCAAAGAGCTACCCTACACTGTCCAAACTGAAGGTTCATCAGCGGTCACACACAGGAGAGAAGCCTTACTTCTGCGCCGAGTGCGGGAAGAGTTTTGCCGACCCCTCTGTCTACCGCAAGCATCGCCGTAACCACCAAGGCCATCGCCCTTATTCCTGCGACCAGTGTGGGAAGACATATACAGAGCTCAAGGATCTCAAGAACCACGAGCGTTCCCATACGGGAGAGAAGCCGTACCTGTGCTCAGACTGTGGCAAGGCCTTCTCCCGTTCGTCCTCTCTGGCGTGCCACTTGCGGATTCACTCTCAGAGCAAGCCCTACCAGTGTCAGCAGTGTGGCAAAGGCTTCACTCAGCTCTCCTCTTACCAGTCTCACCAGCGGACACACTCAGGGGAGAAGCCCTTTCTCTGTCCCCAGTGTGGCAAGATGTTTTCTGACCCCTCCAGTTTCCGCCGGCATCAGAGGGCACATCAGGGGTTCAAGCCTTACCCTTGTGACAAGTGCAGCAAGAGGTTTCGGCAGCCAGCTGACCTGGCCGTGCATCAGCGTGTGCATTCGGGTCAGAGGCCATACAAGTGCCAGAACTGTGATAAGGCCTTCGTTGCGTCCTGGGACCTGCGCCGGCACATGTTGGTGCACACCGGACTGCGACCTTTCTCCTGCACAGAATGCGGCAAATCGTTCGCTGAGCGCTCAAGCCTCAACAAGCACCGGAGGGTGCATTCCGGAGAGCGGCCTTTTAAGTGTCCGATGTGCTTCAAGTCGTTTGTCGTGTCTTCCAGCCTGCGCAAGCACGAGAGGACGCATTTAACAGAGAGACCACTGCTACAACAGGAGCCACTGTCCGAATCTGTGCAAGACTTTCCTCAAAGCACCAGCCCACAGTATTCCTGCGGTCACTGCAATGTGATGTTCGGGACGTGGGAGGAGGTGCAAGCTCACACCAGCCTCCATTCAGTTTCTCCACCATCCAATTCCACTGCCACACCTGTCAACATGGGCCCATACATTTGTGTGACCTGCCAAATAGAGTTCACTCAGCTGTCCGCTTTACAGGCACATGAAAAGATGCACCCTAAGCCACGACCTCATGTCTGCGATGACTGTGGCAAAGGTTTCCTGAACAAGGCCGGGTTACGGAAACATCAGCGCATTCATTCCACCAGTCGCCCGCACTGCTGCGCGGTGTGCGGAAAGGCTTTCCTTTTCGCCGCTTACCTCCGCAAACACTTACGCACCCACCGCGACATTGAGTCCTCATCATCCCTCTCACAGGCCGACATAGCACACACCCAACCTCTTCCCTCCCCACTTCCAGCCTCCCCGACAGACTGCGAGCCCACCTCCATTTCTCTGACTGTACCTGATACTGTACCGGTGTCTGACTTCCAGACAATGTCTCCCCCCCGTGTGTATATAGATAAAGCAGAGGACCTTTAAATTGTTGATAGTATGGTGGTTTTGATCATTTCAGCCATGGCTATTGAGAAGATCTTGTGATAAAGATGCAGATCTGCCAAAAAAGGCAGTACACACACACACACACACACACACACACACAAACCCACACACACATTTGTTTGGAATCAAAGAGTGTCTTTATGGAAATCAACCAATTTTTGTATCATAGCTTTAAACTGACCATGTTTATACACTGACAAACACTGTAAAAGTAGCGTAGTGATTCAAACTTAGTCATAATTATTCATTATTTATATGAATTAAGCTGAGTACAAGGACTGTATGTAGTTTGTGCATTTTTGCTTCTCTTTTTACCCACCAGTATTACAACTGGCATAACGGAGAAAGAAAAGCTTGTTTTCTTAATGAAAGTCATAATTGATATTGTTTTTAATCTAAAGTTTCTTACTGTTTTAGCTTATCACAAAAGTCTTTGTTGGCCCGTGTGCCCATTCCACTCTCACAGGTCAGTTTTTTATATATATATATATTTAAAAAAAGGTCTGTGGTGTCATTTTCCTTCCTTCAGCTTGTATCCACTATTACACCTGCAAATGGCAGTTCATCATGACGGCTCGTTCATGTACAATTACAGGTCTATAATCAATAAATGTACACATTGAATGAGGCAATTTTGGATTCATTTTCATTGTTTTAATCGTTTTTTCTGAGTTATTTATTATTTATTATGTTTTTTAGAGTACACCATTGCAAAATATAGAAAAGCAACTGTACTGTTTCTTGCAGAAACCAGTCCAAAAAAAGTGTGACCTCCAATGAGTGCAGTAATCAGTGAGAGTTCAACACATTTTGATGACGCTGGCAGTTTAGAGCCTTATATAACAAGTGTCTGAAAATAACGAGATCTTTGCTGGAAGACGAGAAGACAGTGCACTTGTTCTCACCACACACTTATCCATAGGTATGTTTTATTATGATTCAGTTCAAGCGTATTTGTGTTTACGGTTTTATGTGCAAGTACAGGAATCTTCTAGGATAAATAATAAATATAGACAGGCTATACTTCTTAGTATAAGGCCTAAATATAAGGCTGTAGCTGATTGTCACAAAAGAATGAGTATTAATGGGATCTAATATTTTATTTATAATGATTTTTTGCTTCACAAACAGTGCCATTTTGTGAAACAACTAACAATGATCTGTCCACCTTTGTGACCATAAAATATTGATTTGCAGTCTGAGAAGAGAGAACTTCATTTGAAAGAGCAATGGCAGCTATAGTTACTGGGCTCATCCCTATCCTGCGCACCGCTGTGGACTCCACCACCACCTACAAAGGGCGGACACTGTGGTTCGGCTTCCTCTGCATTCGCCTCGTGACCCTTTTCGTGGCTGAAATGCCCTGGTTCAAGCTGGACTCCGATTTCAGCTGCAACAGCACCACAGATTGGTGCACCAGAGCCTGCTTTAACCAACACTTTGACACGCCTGTGATAACGGCCTGGAACTTTCTCTTCGTGCTCCTGGTCCTCTCGGTCATCCTCATGGAGCTCTTCACTGCCCATGTGCGCACTGTTCTCCAGAAGAAGGTTCTGAGCGAGAGGAGTGGGGTAGCGGTGGAGTCCCTCGGAGAGCTGAAGAGCACAAGCTGTGCTGCCGATAACCCAACAGGGACGATGATGCTGGACATGCATGAAAGCAAAAAAGCTGTTCTTTGTTACCTCTTCAGCATGATGCTGCGCATTGTGGTGGAAGTTTGGTTCGTGTATGTTTTGCTCTACTGGAATCTGCCCAAACTGAACCAAACGTCCTTCCTATGTTATGTTAAAATCCACGGATGTTCAGTGCAGCAGTGTGTCGTGAGGGCCACAGCAGAGAAGTGCATGTCCATCTATGCTCTGTTGTCCATTTCGATGTTGGTCATCTGTACCAGCTGTCTGTTTTGTCTCTACTTCATTGGCCACTACTTTTGTAACTTCTGCACCCAAAGGCTCGAGGTGTAACTCAGCTAAGCTTGTGTGAATCTGTAATAAAATATGGGCTCTTTTTTTTTGTTGCTAGAATTAGGTTTTGTTAAGTATCAATGCAGTATTTAGTTTCCCCCCCCCCCAAATATTTTATATATTACATAATAATGGGGAAAATAATAGAAGTGTTTTTACTGTATGACATTTTGAACATGTGTGCCTTAAAGTCAGTTTATCAGTCTGATCTTTTTTCCCTCTCTCCACAGCATGGTGTTTCTGAGTCAAGCATTTAAGTGTTTTATGGTGAAGGTGTAAAGGCGCGCGTGTGTGTATGAGTGTGTGTGTATGTGCTGATAAGCAAGTCGTGGTTCATTGAAAGTAATTCTTTAAATTAGAGCTGCACAATATGTACAGAATATTGCTATTTTACTGCTTATTACGATTTTTTGCTGCATTTTGCGATTGCTGTGCCTTTCTATTTATTAAAGGGCCCATACTGCTTGTTTTCAAAGAATGTTTTTGTGATGTCATAAAATCAGCACATTACATATATGTCAACAGCAATTAAACTCTGCAAGTTCTAAGGAGTAGTTTAGCCCTGAGCTGCCTTTTGAATGAGCTATAATACTTACATGGCAGCCAATCAGAAAAGAGATCACTTACATATACACTCCCAGTCAAAAGTTTGGACACAACTTCTCATTCAGTGTTTTTTCTTTTTTATTATTATTATTATTATTATTATTATTATTATTATTATTACTATTATTTTATACATTGAAGAATAATATTGAAAACAAACAGCATTAGAAGGAACACATGGAATAATGCAGTAAACAAAAAACGAGTTAAACAAACCAGAATATATTTTGTAATAAGGGAATGATGGATTGTTCTTTTTTTCCTTAGTTTAAGTGGTTCTTGCCATAATGTGCAGTAGAACCGTAGTGGAACAGGATCACTAACTGTGGACCAACCCGACCATCACAACTGATGATCCCAAACACATTAAGAAGGCAAGGAGTTCAGCCAACAAACTCTTGATGAAGAACAATATTAATCTACAACCAGTGCTTGAAGTGGGCCGGAACGCAGCGGAACGCAGTTCCGGAACTTCTGTATTTTCGTCTTTTGGGTTCCGCCACTTTTTTCTGCGTTCCGGTACTTACTGAAACTGACCAAAATTAGAGTTCCTGCACTTATTTTTTCCCACTTCAAGCACTGTCTACAACGTAGCCAATAATAAAAAGAAAGGAAATCGTTAAATGAGAAGGTGTTTCTAAACTTTTGACTGGTACTGCATCTGCCTTAAAGGCACAGTAACAAAAAAAATCCCCAAAACTTATAAGGCCCCAACCACCGGGCCTTTGGTCGTTTGGTACCGGCCCGCACAGAGAGACTCAAAAAAGAATCAAAAAATATTTTATTGATTATCGAGTCTGAAAGGTCTTTTATTTTGAAATACGCTCGTCTTGGTCACGTGATATGGTACATCAAAAATTTAACCCACAGGCTAGCAAAAATTAGTAAAAAACAAACGTCTTTGGGGAGCTTCTTCGTATTTTTATGCACTTTGTTTAATCTATTTGTATCTATACTGGCCCTTGAAACTATTGTTTAACATGAAACTAGTCCGGGCGGGAAAAATGGTTGGGGGCCGCTGGTCTAATGGATAAGAAAGTGTTCTAAGGTTATATATAAATGATACAAACTCACCCGATCGTCATGAAAAAAATGAAACAGAAGCGATATGTAGAAAATGGGCCCTTTAAAAAAACTTTGGTAAATCAGTGTCTTTAATGGTTAATGACTGATCAAAACAATTTGACTTTTATTAGATTACATGAATACCTTCATAGAACACCCAGTAACACTCACCTAGAGCTATGATTGGTCAGTCGCTCTGTTCTGTGATGTCAGAACTGCATATATCAATACCCTGAAAACAATTAACAGACTGATGTGTTCAGCCCTATTTTAAATAAACTAAACGAAGCCATTATACTCCTTTTGCTGGACATGCATGATGATATTTATTTTGTTTGATTTTGTTACTCTCTTGTACATTTAGTATGAACTAAATGTTGGTTTATCATTTGTTAAAAATCACAAGCAGCAATGCTAATTATAAATAAGGACAGAGGTCATGTGGCTAATTAAGCTTATACTATATTCCCTGTTAGTAGCCTATAATAAGGTCAGTTGCAGAGGTCTGTGTCACAGCATTTTCTGTCCACCAGATGAGGCACTCTCTCCTCACATTCATTCTCACTGGCACATCTGAGCACTTGCCCATCTAAAAGGCAACAAGAAGGCAACAGCATTGTTAGTGAACACATCTAAAGCACATTAAAGGCTGTTAGTAAATTGCTTAAACAGAGAAATTACTTTTAAGTTGCTTAAATGCCTTTAAATAAAGGTTAATCAAAGGTTAACTCATCATGATGCATAGTAATATATTGACATAGACCATAAAATGCATTTTTTTATACAAACGTACAGGCCGGTTCATTCATTGTGATCTTGATGCAGTAATTAAGACCCAGGCTGCATTCTCGCTCCTCTATTTCAGACGGATCACAGGTGCTGTGGTCCTTGTGTACTGCCTTGCAGTAGTTGCAACTCAGGCCCTGAGCAGCTGAGTTTAGAGAATACTTTTATATTTCAAACTCAATTCAATACTCAATTATTTAAAATCAGTGTCAGTTTTATTTAAATGAATTATCAGGAGATAATACATGCATAAGACAGTCATAGAAAACACAAACATTTCATTTCAACCATTAACGTGACACAGTAGCCAATGTAGAAGCAGCTAATTGGTTCTATTCAGTTGTTGGTTCAGTTTGAATAGAACTGATTTTCACTCAGCTAGCACAGGAGAGAGAAGAAAGGCATTGCTTCATTACAGGCAGTCCAGCCAAATGGCATGTTTTATTGAATGATTAGTGGAAATAAGAACACATCCTCTACAGCAGGAGAGCCCAGTTCCAGTGCTAGAGGGCCGGTGTCCAGCACAGATTTCATTCCTCAAGCACACACACTTCAACTGACCTGTACATTTCCAGGTTTTATTGAGTGTGTTTAAGGCTCTGTGCTACATATCAGCCCTTTAAACCCAAAAGCTGGACACCACTGTTTTATATAGAACACACTTCTGCATTTGAAAAGCACAGATGCTATTTATGTGCTGAATTTAAGAAACAGCACCTTTATATATATATATATACATATTAGTGATGGGCCGTTATCAGCATTAACGTGCTGCGTTAATGTGAGACTCTTATTGGGCGATAAAAAAAATATCGCCGTTAATCTATTCACAAAGTTGGGTTGGG
>JBBPCW010000106.1:28194413-28206641 GCA_037974425.1 Phenacogrammus interruptus
AGCACTTATCCCCGGCAGTGCGCACTACAGAAGGCAGTGCGCAGTGCGCACTACGCACTAAATCTCAGTGCACTGACTGTAGTGCGCGGTTTCGGACACACCGTTTGACTTTCAATGCTCAAGGTGGGTTTGGCATAGAAACAAATATGGCTACAAATGAAAATCTAATATGCCTTAAATACAATGGATGATCTACAATGTTGTGGGGCTGTAATATTCATAATAATGAGGATAATAAGGTAAATAATGATAATGGTATGGATTACCAGGCCGTACCAGAGGATTTAAACCGATATCTGTCTGTCTCTGCTATGAAGACAAGTAACTTCAGTCATGGTGGGTAGATCGATAGATAGATTGACAGACAGATAGACCAGTGTTTAGACAGATAGTTAGACAGAAAGACAGACAGATATAATACTGTGCAAAAGGTTTTAGGCACAACCGATAGATGGATGGACGGACGGATGGATGGATAGGTGTGGGATCACATGTTGGATCTTCCAGACAGGAAAACAGTAAAGCCCACATCAAAATCCACTCTAAACGAAACAAAATCAAACTTTTTGCATAGCCTTCCCAATTCCTTGACCTCAATGCACTCAAAATCCGAAGACCCAGGACCTGTAGAGAGGAATGGGCAAAAAAAAAACCAATGTCCTCAAGGGGGTGCTATAATTACAATAAACACATGTTTTTCATTACCTGGGACTTTTTTCATGTGGTTTTTCGTATGTATGTATTTTCTTTATTTGCTGAGTAAAGAAAAAGTCTGAGAAACATTAAAGGGAATTTTCATCATGTTAACTACAGATGCCAATAATTCTGCACGGCACTGTAAATATGTGTCACAGCACATGTTAACACCATGCCTAAAATGAACAAGGGCACTTCAATCATTATTTCTAAACCCAGATTAAACTCACTCCCAGGCAGGATTTTCAATCTGCGATGGCTGTATGATCTAGTTCTAGAACAGCATTTAATATGCGTCTGAGAAAGCAAAGGTTCATAGACTGCTAGAGTCAGTCTGTTCTAAAGCTGCCAAGCAAAAGAAAAGAGAGGGATGTGTTTTTTTCTATGGGGTTTTGCAACAAATGCCGCATAGTTTTGTATTATTTGTTTACCAGATATCCTCTTTTTGGGAATTCCCGCAAATAGCTCTGACCAGTAAAGAATGAAAGGATGCACTGACCTTACTGACTACAGACACATTCAGCTTTAAAAAAATCCCACTTGGTTAGAACACATGTCAGAACTCTTTAAAAGCCCCAGGAGGTTACAAGGAGTAATGGGTTCACCCGTACTTGCCTCTTGCACTATTGATTGCTGTGAGGTAAGAAAGATCACTCACCCTAGTGACTGTATTTCTTGGCAAAAGACAGAAAGCTGAGGACAAAAACAAAGAAAACATGACATGAGGTCAGTTACTCAGTTTTTAGTCGGTTTAAGAACATTGTAGATTTAGTCATACATTTTCTGTCCATCACATTATAACCGTTTCGGGTCTACATAATAATCAAACGTGAGCTCTGAGCATATTTTCCATGCTTTTAGTAGGACCGCCATCTATTGGACATGTAATAAACTACATGCTTCAAACCATTTCACTAATTTTCCTTAAGTGGGAGTCTCTGGTTGTAAGTATGGTTAGATATAACCAAAAAATGACCAGAATAACTTTCTTAGAAAACTCCTACCTGAGACCATTTTGTCGAATCTTAGTTAGGGCAATAATAACATTTTCAGATTTCTGAATATGCAACTAGGCAGAATATAGATGTGTATCTGCTGTTTCTAGAACTTAGGAACAACAGGGTGTGTGTGTGTGTTTTGCAGAGGAGATAAAAGTGAGTCAAATGGACGTGTGTGACAGAATGATAAGCTGGAGATAGTGTGAAGATGTCAGGCAAAAAACAACATGCATGAGATAAGACTGAACAGGACAAAGTTGTCAATAGTTAAGTAATTGAATATTAAGCATCTACTGTATACAACCTAAAATTGGTACACTACAATATTCTTGCAATATTCTTATCTCCAATATTATTTTAAGTGAAAACAGACCTTTATGCATAGTAGTTCACTATAGTCCACTTTGTCTTGTGTGCATTTATAAACCTGACTGTGGAAGTTTCATCACTTCTTGTAGGATTCTGTTCTGAGCTACAATGTGTTTCCCTTTTTTGGACAGATACAAAACACATACAGATGTGTGCCAACATATAAACACCAATGCAAAATCTGGAACGTGCATTTATATTAACTTTATTAATATAACCACGGCAGTAAGCCTTAAAAGGTACTCTAAAAAAGACTTAATGCTACTTTTAGCACGTTTTTTAAAAAATATACACATATTTAATTAACTTTATTAATATAAGCACTGAATTACTGCCTTATTAAGTACTCTGAGAAAGATTTAATTGCACGTTTTTTGGGTGAAATTGTTGCAAATTCTTTTAAAATATGCACGCATATTTTATTAACTTCATTAATATAAGCACTGCATTACTGCCTTATTTAATATTCGGAACAAAAATGAGCCCCACTTATTTTTGAGATTACTTACATGTTCATCCAAAAAGCGACTGCCACTCCCTAACTACAGGGGACAATGATGGTTTTCGGAAGGCAGGATACGAACCCATGACCTCTTGGTCCAGAGGCAAGTACCCTACCCATAAGGCCAAAGACCCTTTGAAAACAGTAAGGGTCATACTTATAATATTACTTTAAAAATGTTAAGCACTTGTGTTTTTGCAGTGTTACTTCCTACTTTATTTATTATAAACAAACAGACAAATAAACAGGCAAACTTGGAAAGTGCTGCAGGTGTTTAAAAAGCACGTGTGACATTCACGGTAATGTGAAGGACCCTGCACTGATGAATGCAGCCCCCTCGTAGCGCGTGGAAAGGGGGTCTGGGTGGGCAGGAGCAGTGGCACGGATGCAGCTGAAGATGGGCTGAAGTTGGCCAAAGGCGAAAACGAGTGCAGCGCGCACACCTTGAGGGCTGGAAATGGCCGAGTGTATAAAAAGGAGCCCACGGTGGACATGCCCAGGACGAGGAGTGGACGGAGCGCGCGGACACTCAGGGAGCTCGTGACTTTCACACTCTTCTCTTCTAGTCCTGGACTATTTCCGAGCCTGACAGGGTTGCTGGACTGCTCTTGTTCTGGTCAGGAGCGAAGGATCCTCAGAGGTTCCTCACGCGTTAGGTCAGGTCTTACACACGCGCGCTCTGGTGCATCGCGTGGGCTCCGCAGCCGCCCCTCAGAGATGGTTTTCTGAACTTTTTCCCTTCATCAGTGCCCTTACTTACAGTCTCGGTCATGGAACCACACGCGGCGTCCGTTAACGGGGTTTTATCCGCCGAGACCACTACGATCACGGAGCCTGGAGATGCTTCGGAGAACCAAGACCCTTTCTCCGGACCCCTGAAGTCCGTCGCCCCGTGGAACTACACTTTCCTGGCGTGTCTGATGTTCGTAGTGACTTCTGTGTCCCTGATCGAGAACTTCACCGTCATGCTGGTAACCTTCAAATTCAAGCAGCTGCGCCAGCCGCTCAATTACATCATCGTCAACCTGTCTGTGGCAGACTTCTTCATGTCGCTCATCGGTGGCACCATAAGTTTCCTCACCAATGCGTGTGGCTACTTCTTCCTGGGCAGGTGGGCTTGCGTGCTGGAGGGATTTGCTGTTACTTTTTTTGGTGAGTCTTTGGGAAAAGGGCTTCCCATCCCAGCCCCTGGAGACCTGTCCTCTCACAGTATAGATACAATCCCTCAACCATCTAATTCACACATCTTTCTCCCTTCACCCCTAGTGTTGTTTGCTGGGTGCAGTTCTCTGAAAAAAGTTATTTTTTTAGCAGGATCTCTATCTCTCCCTCCTCTGGTGTTCATTGATCAGGAGGATCTAATCTTTGCAGGGTGAGCAGGTCACCCAGAGCAGGGCGAGGTAGAACAATTTTACAAGGGTATTGAAAAATAAAGAAAAGGGGTTTCTGAAATGCAAAAGTGCTTTGGAAGCAATCTCCGCAAAGGACTTTGGTCTCATTTACAGTCTTTCCTGCTACTTTAAGCCACCATTAATAATAATGGGTCATTAAACTGAAACAGTTCTTCAGTTAAATAGATTTTGGTGTATATTTTCTTCATGTTTTAGTTGTGCTTTTGTGATTGCTATATTTCAGTTTTGGGCGTTGAATATGAGCAAAAACTATGACAAAGTTTTTATATTGATTCATTATTTTGCAAGGAAAGGCTTAACTGCGTGTTTTGAAATACATTGTTTAGAAGTGAGATCCACATTGTAGTAGTAATCCTGGATAGTAATATTGTAGCTTTGTAAAATATGCATGATTCATAACATAGAATAGCAAAAATCAAATTTACTGTTTACCTCAGACTCTAAAAAGGTGTTGCCTTTTTGTTACATCCCTGCAGCTTCACGGAATTAGTAATTAATTAAATATTAGTAACATCAGAGAGAATTTGATAGTGATATAAATGAGCATCTTCTTTACTTTCACTTTCCTATAATTTTTTTTTTTTTACCCCATTGCCTTTAACTTTTTAGCCTGTGGCTCATTTTCTTAAATCGGGAAAAGACAAAGTAAAGAGCCTGGAGGTCCACTTGGATCTTCTACAGTGACTGAGTTAAGATATAACAGGAAAAGAAACTAATTTCACGATCTATCCGCTACAGTGTATCATTTTTTGTCTTTTGTATCTTGCCCCTTAAAAGCGTATCCCAGCGTCCATCCCCTCTGATAAACCTCTAGAGCAAAATTACGTGTTACTTACTTACCACTTTTCATCAGATTCAGTCTAGTTTAGTATGAAAACCATACAAGTGCTACAATGCAGTGTATCATGTGACAGATTGCATATTGTTTCCTTTTTTGCAGGGATTGTGGCTCTTTGGTCTTTGGCAATCCTGGCATTTGAGCGTTTCTTTGTGATCTGTCGCCCACTGAAAAATGTCCGTTTGGGTGGGAAGCACGCAGCATTCGGTCTTCTGTTCGTCTGGACGTTTTCCTTCATCTGCACTATTCCTCCTGTGTTCGGCTGGAATAGCTACACAGTCAGCAAGATTGGGACCACCTGTGAACCAAACTGGTGAGTTCAAAGTAATCAGCAGGTGTCTTTCACCTATTCTGCCTCCCTCTCCCTCTCCTTCTCTCTCTCATTCTGTCTCTCTCTCCCTCTGTCCTATGATTGAAATGCACATAGCACCATTTAAATCAGGCTTTCTATTCTAGATTTCTAATATCCCGTTTGTTTGAAAAACTGCAAACTATTTTACGCGTATTTTTTTTATTCTGTGAAGGATTTTGCTTCTATTTTCAATCATATCCATCAAAGCAATCTCACGTCACTAAAAGCTCAAGGCCACCTGCTTTATTTAGAAAAATGCTTTCAAGGGAACATCATTAATGTAAAGTTTTTCATCTGTGCAGCTTTGAAAAATTTTCTGAAATTCCGAATGTCAGTGCGGTGTGTCCTTGAGAAACACAGACAGACATTACTCCAGGTGTAATATTTGCTCTCTATTATATCAAACGCTCCATATAAGGGGAGACCTTTGCTCATGTCTCTGTCATTGGGATGTCTACATGAGCGTAATGTAATCACAGCAGGACATGTTAAAGCTAGGCAGAAAAACAGTCTGTGTTGATCTGTATCACAGGCCATGGTGAGCAGTAATTTGTACTGTGACATTTTAATAATCTCTTCGGGTGTTTGGCCTGCAGGGGCTCTTTGTCACTTCATTTCTTATTTAGCTTTGCACCAAGAGAGCTGTAACTCAGAGACTTAACACACTGTATGTCGACATTAGTCAAGCTGTTGACTCTAACAGACAATAAATAAAGTCTTAAGTCTCTGCTTGTTTCTCTAAGGTACTCGACAGACTACAATGACCACACCTACATCATCACCTTCTTCGTCACCTGCTTCATCCTCCCTCTTGGAGTAATTATCGTCTCTTATGGTAAACTGATGCAGAAACTCAGAAAGGTGGGTTCTTGTGAATTCATTGTGTCACAGTAAGGGTGGGAAAAGGGTTTAACCAGATTAGCAGCTTCACAAGACCAGAAAACATGTTTGACTGTAAATGTAAGTTCTGCGTCTCTCTTTCTCATAGATTTTCACCATGCACAAAAGTCAAATGTGAAATCTTTTGGAAAATGTGACTATGGAGCCACATCATTATCACTGTTGTGTTATTATATTGTTATGTTAACATTATAATACCATTAAAGGCAATATCCTCCAGGAGCAATAAAGTTTTCTGATTGAATCTGTGTTAACAGTTATTATGCTGTTTATGCACTTTCTATGAACTAGTTTTTGATGATTACAGCCATTCTATTAACAGGTTATAATGGGATTATCTCTCTCAGGTATCAAACACCCATGGAAGGCTGGGTAATGCTCGGAAGCCGGACCGAGCGGTGGCACGGATGGTGATTGTAATGATAATTGCTTATATGGTCGGCTGGACACCTTATGCTGCATTCTCCATCACCGTCACAGCCTGTCCCACCATCTACATCGATCCTCGTGTTGCTGCAGCGCCAGCCTTCTTCTCTAAGACTTCAGCCGTGTACAACCCTGTCATTTATGTGTTCATGAACAAACAGGTATGTCTGCACTGTCTGCTTTGATGCTACTCTGCTGCTTTATGCATTTCTGATTGCCAGCTTCCAGTGTTTTTTTTAATCTTTTTTGTAAAGCTGGAGAAATGTTCTTTGTTTTAACAGAAGATAACAGATAACAACTTTCAACAGTGACAATAAGGGCTGCACACGATTTTTAATTGTTAGCACAATGTCAGCCATAGCCCATATTATGCAAAATATCACCAAACAATAAACACTGCAAATATACTGAGCAGCATGTTAGCATCACATTAAGAATGTCATTGTGTGCTTAATCCCTTCAACTGTTGAGTTATTATTCAGTTACCATTAGTAACCATCAGTATCCTTGATAAAACTAAGCACAAATTGAAGATCTATCTGTTGGTGTCAGCTAGGGCTGAAGGATTTGGGGGAAATATCATTTTTTTCTAAATAATGTTACTGTCAGTTAAGGTCCAGGCCTGTTATTTTGGTGCAGAAGTCCAGGATACCTACTTTTCTGGACTGAAAATAAATGCTGAAAATGCATTTTAAAATCCTGGCTGTGGTCCTAACCTTTACTAATAAGTTAGGAGTCAGTTAGGGAGTGAGGAATTAAAGCGTCAGCCCTTACAGTCCTTAAGGAAGGACAGTTTTCAGGACGTTGCAGTGCCAGTGGTGAATCACAATAGGACATTTTCAGGCTTAAGATTAACCTGGGTCTGTGAAAGGATTTAATGGGCTTATGCAAGATGACATGACTTAAGACAATATATTCACAGTATGACATTTTGTCGATTGCTTGCCTGCTTAACTGCACTTGTGGCATCACAGTATGGCTGTGATCGGCCTTCCTGCCAGTATTCAGGTCCACAAGCAAACTGAGGATGGCTTTAAAGTGAGCTTCCTCTCCAGTGTCCGTCCATAAGAGAGACAAACAATCAACATCTGACAAACTGGCAGCTGGCACCTACAGTTAAGAGTGTTTAGTTTTTTTTTTAGTTCTATAATTGATCAAACGTGAATATTTAAAGATGCAACCCAGAGGCTTAGAGAGGTTGAGGCAGGTCTGATTAAAATTACATGATGTGCTCTTCTGTCTCCCCAGACGTTGGTCTTCCACCAGTAAACTCTGGGTGACTTTAGTTTCCTTGAACTACGCTCCTTCTTCTGCTTTTATGACTGAACATCTGAATGTTTTTCTTCATGAGAGTCTCAGTTTTTTTATTCCCGGGGGAGCCACACTTGGTTAGAAGCAGGGCTACTATTATGGCCATGGCTATGTTCAGCTCCCAGAGAGCATCAGCTGACAGCATCTGCAGTCTGGGTGTGATGAGCAAGAAGTCTTGGAGACCCTCTTTCATGATGTGAATCTGATGACCACCCCCAGGGGTTGGGTCCCAGGTGGGTTGGAGCTGTGCCTGAGTTGGAACTGCTGAGCCCCTGAAGCTGTACTCTTCTCCCAGAATTGGCCCAGTTACTGGCCAGCTGTTCCCAAAGCTCAGTTCAGGTCACAGGGTCACTAGATAATCCAAAGTAATTAATAGATAGTGCACAGTGATGGTGGGGAAGGAGCTGCGAGTGAAGGAGAGAGTGAAAAGACTCCAAACTCTTGAGAATTCTGCATAGAAAATTGAACAGAAGACTTTTAAAACAAAAAGGTTTCGGGAGAGGTGGTGCAGACATGGAATACAGTTGGAGATCAAGAATGCTGTTTGAAGAAGGGTTCCTCTCCTCTGTGGGAACATTAGTACATCACAAAAGAAAAATCAGCAAAACAATCAAATTGACGTTGACGGACATTTACATTTATTGCTGCTATTAATACTAGTTTCAATTTGCATTCTAGCTTATCAAACTCTCCTTTTGTTGATGAGGTCTTTATATTATCTCCAGGATTACGACATCAATGCCATTTTTGTGCAGAGGTGCATTTCTGAAACATTAAATTCAACCCTTTTGCATCCAAAATTCAGCTGAGGAAGGGGATGCCATGGTAATTACCCATGGTACCTCATTCTCAGCCAGTCTTTCTGAAGCCTAGAGGAAACACATATAATATGTATAGTGCAAAGCATGCATATTGTGCCCATGACCTTTTCCTCTTTAATTAAGGCCAGAGTTTCCTAACACAGAAAAAAAAAAATCCTGCTTAATGACCTTTTCCTTGTTGATTTTTAATGCCGGACTTCAGCAAGAACACTGTATCTCCTGGTGTTGACTTTGCTGCACACTTACATGTTAATGATTATTTTTCATACGTGAATCAGATCTCTTCCACCCTTAGAGACGGAGAGCGAGTTGTTTTGATTGACGTATGCCTGTGTATATGTCTCCTTTAGCATCACCACAAAGGACTTTCCTTTACAGCGAGGGGAAACAAGTGTTTTTGCAACTGAATATACTTCCAGTGCATTGACTTCAACTTTATACACATAATCTTTATACTTATTTTATACTTTATACATATGAAAAAATGTGAATTCATAAACATGAGAAGATAGGCGTTAGTTTATCTATAGGAAGATGTTGTTTGCTTTTTGCAGCATTTTGGTAAGATTTTAGCTCTTGTTGGCAGTTCCTTAAAGTAATGAGGTGAAGTGAAATTTGAAAAGGTTTCAAGTGTTCCCTTTCTCAGGGAATGGGACTAAATTCTATTCTGATTTCTGCCACTACTGCACGCCATTCATGTCTCCAGAAACCACATCTGTACTTCACTGTGATTATGCATCTCTTGGCATTGTACACGTAACCCTTTTATTATTGCCTATTTTTGAGTCATTTGATCCAAACATGCTGTTCTTATTTGTCCAAGTGCTCTTGTGGAATATCAATATGCACAGCTCTGC
The DNA here is from genome assembly GCA_037974425.1 of Phenacogrammus interruptus. NCBI lineage: Eukaryota > Metazoa > Chordata > Actinopteri > Characiformes > Alestidae > Phenacogrammus > Phenacogrammus interruptus. The sequence goes on from JBBPCW010000106.1 coordinate 28,203,896, forward strand.
ACTTCTTTTATAGCAGAATAGCTAAACAGAGATGACTCTGGTACAGTACATTAAGTATTGTCCGTATAATTGGCAGCTTTAAGGTAATTCTGCAACTATATTTGAGCATCTGTTGGCTTCTCTCTTACCTTCCTTATCATTAGTTTTGCATGACACATTCACATCTGGTGAATATTACCTCTGTGCATTTTCTGCTAGCAAATTAATAACCAGTACTGATAGGGATGATTACTGTTTCTGTTAGGAATAGCTTTTTTCATTTTTGTTGCTTGTTTTCAATGTTGATAAATAATATAAATCCATTTTTTAGATTGTATTTTACATTTGTTTCCTTTTATGCTAATAAATGCATACTTTTTTCAGTATTTACAGTACAAAGACGTGTAAATTTGATGTATACGATGTTCGTCAACTTTATGTTTCTAATATGGGCGGTCTACCTTAAAATAGGTAGCAATATATTTGCAGTAGCTGTATTGTGTCAACGTCATGCAGTCCTAATGTGAATATCGGCTCATCATGCCCCCTCAATGTTTTTCCAGTTCAGGAAGTGCCTGATTCAGATGTTCAAAGGTAACAGCACCCTTGTAGACTCGTCCCACATGAACCAAACATCTGATAAAGGGGCCATCACTGGCACAGCAGAGAGCCACATAGGAGAGATGTCCACTATCGCTGCCCGTGTGCCCATGGCCTTGAGCAACTTGGAGAACACTGGAGAAGAAGATGAAGAAGACGAGCAGGACCAGAATGAAAATGGGGGCTCCATGCAGCAACCGCTGTCAGTGAACAGAGTGTGTCCCCTATAGAGCAGCATTTTCCTCTGTGAAATGACCTGTAGCCTTGCCTCTCAGCTCAGTAAACCTTCCACCTGTCACTCAACCTGTAAAGCAGCTGAGCTGAGACATGCTTTCTAGAGGAGTGCATGTGTATGATGTGAATATTGTGTTTGTCTCTACTCTTCCACATTCCCATACGCTGTATCTTACTGACTGTGTAGATGTTGTGATACCAATGTGCTATTTGTCCTGTGAAACTGTCCATGAATGAGAGGTAACCGCATTTCTATGTCCTCTGCTGGAAGTAAGTTATAAGTGTCTTCTCTGTACTCACCTTTAATCCTCTCTAGTGGTGTTGGCATGTTTCTAATGTCTTATTTTAGAGTTGTGACATCTGGAAATCTGCTGCAAACCTTCACACATACTTTACTGTTCAATATAGCAATATTATTATGGGGAGAAAATTAAATGTGTCCTTTTATTTTATGATTAGAGCTTTTAGAGCCTTGAAGGACCGACCGTTTTCACAGATTTATTTTTTAAGTCAGACGTGACACCTCACAACATTAATCTTCTACTGTGTATCTGCAGCACAATAGAGTATAAGCAATGAAAAACATGAAAAAGTATGGACAGAACTGAATAATAAGGGTTTAATGCAATAAGTGAAGTTTGTTTAGTTTGACGGTATTTGTTGACGTTCTCTGGGAGACAGCCATTCCTCAGTGTATTGCCAAAAGACAACTCCTCTGTTTTAGATGTGGGCCAACAAGAAAAGTACAGTCTGTATCAATTATTGATTATAGTGTAGTTTTACGCTCCTAAAATTTGTCTTGTAATCCCTGCATTGCACACTACCGAGAGAATATATTCATTCTGATGTTTGCTATTTTGCTGTGCTATGCCAGTGCATGTGTCCATGTACTCGTCTGGGCCCGAAACAACTACAATAGTTGATGTAATATATCCAGAGTATATTCATTAATCCTGTTTGAAGAAGGTTTGAAATTGTGTGAATTTGTTTTTCAAAAATGCCAAAGCTGTCACTCTGTAATATGGGGGTACAATGTAATATCACTGACTTACTCACAACTGGATTGACCAAATAAAAATGTGATGAAATAGCAGTTTACTCCAGTAAAGCAGTGTTAAACAAGTTCATGATTATTTCTACATTTTTGTCTAATGCTAGTAGCAACATCCTGGTTATTTTGCCATCAGTATCAGTAAATTCACTGTGAGGAAATGTGCATTTTAAGATTTGCTCACATGGAGCAGCACACAGTCGATTACTGAAGAGATGTTGAGTGTTTTCTGATTTAACTTCCAAATCACAAAAGAAATACAGTAGAAATTCACTGTAGACAGTGAAAGAAATTTCACTGTCTACAGACTCACATGAGTGAAATTTTACATGGATACTAGTACAACATTTTAGAAAGGATAATATTTCATCATTCATTTGTTCCTATGTTAGTAGACTTTATATCTTTGCATGAAATTGATTTCAAAAACCTAGTCAAATTCAGTTTTCAAAAGGATTTATGCAAGTTTTGTGTAGCATTCCTGCATTATAAAATTATTCAGTTCTGCATGCAATATTTAATTTACAGCATGAACTTAAAATGACTTCACAACTAACAATCGAACCTAAAAGGCATGTTTAGAAACATTGCATAATGGTAAGAAAAAATCAAAAACACTTATCGAAAACACAAATTAACCTTTTTATTGTGTCAGAGCATTGATATCTTTTTGAAGTAATATATTCTTCCGTATCCTGTCTTTCTGGCCATCAACATGATTTTCCTACATTTCAACAGGAGGAAAGACCTAAAAAAATATTAGAGTAATAGGACCATTTTTTGTTCTCCGTGTATCTAAAATGTCAAATTAAATCAATCAATATATATACACATAGTATAATTTATATATATATATATATATATATATATCTATATATATAT
>JBBPCW010000106.1:28302230-28333006 GCA_037974425.1 Phenacogrammus interruptus
ACGGAGAAGACGTGATTGATGTAATACGGCCAAAAACCGCAAGTAAATCATTAACCTGGGTCGTAGTGTGGTGCAATAGTGCCACCTACTGGCATAACATGAAAATACATGAAAATATAAGCAAGAGTGTGTTTTTACTGGTTAATACACTGCTGTTTATTTAAAATATACGAAAACAAACCAAGCCTCATTCTTTAGAACTTTTTGTTGCTTAACTTTGCTGTATCGTGCACTGTACCGAACCGTGACCCCAAAACCGAGGTACATACCGAACTGTGACATCTGTGTACCGTTACACCCCTTATTTCCAATAATCTTGTTCAATCTAATGTATTTAGTTTACAGTTTAGCCTCTGTACAAAATTACAAATACTATCTTCTTTAAAATTCAAACTACTGCTCTACTGGATTATGTTTGTTTTGATATACCAGTAAAAACTAGGCAGACTGGAAACACTGAATTTGCCACTATGCGAATGTGAGCTTAATCACGCAATAAAAAAAATAAAAAACTCTTGGTCTACCCTAATAGTGTGACCTTTCACACAAATACAAAATAAATATCATTTGAATTAATAACATGCTGCAGGTTCATGCACTGTGATTTCTGATTTGATTGAAGATTATTTTTGCCAGCATTCTGAAAGCCTCACTCAACGAAAGAGTGCATTTGTGGGGGGAGCGATTTGAATTCTGTTGAAGTGTGGAATAACATATGGGCACATGGGGTTTAATGAGTTGTTTTTTTTCTCTCTCTCATCTGTTTCTGGGTGAAGCGTGATCCGAATCAGCAGGAAAGGATGGCACATGCTCCTGAACTTCCTCTTCCACACGGCCATGACGTTTGGGGTTTTCGCAGGAGGCATCAACCAGATCAAGTACCCTCTCGTCTGCCAAGTGGTGAGGCTCCCCCCACTAGAACCACCCCGGCTCCATGGCTTGCCTCGACTCCATTATCCATGCCCTGTGTCCCCAGCTCCAAGCTCAGAGTCACTAACATATGGCCTCTTTGACTTTTCAATTGGCTTTGCTGCCATCTACCAAACCACACAGTCCCCCACTGCCTGAGCTGCTGAGCAGGGAGAGGATAATGCATTATGGTTGGGGAATTGTTTCCGCAGTGCAAGATGTGTTCTTCAGTCCGCGCTGCTGTTAATGCAGATCAGTGAATCGGACTAATTTGATTGCATGTTTGTTAGTCGTACACTAATTATAGGTTTGTGTTATATATGTATAAGCCCACAGTCCACTGAGCTGTCATGTTTATGTTGCCTTCAAAACAGGCCTTAGTGAACCTATACATTATTTAGTCTGTCCTGTATGGAGTCAGTATTTTCAGTAAAATAAAACCTAAAAAAAAAACATGAGCAATAAACCAACAAAGTACTGGGGAAAAAATGGGCACATTTTCAGTTTGATGTTAATGTAGCATTAGGATGTTATTAGGACAGATTGATCCCAGAGGTGTTATCTACTATGCTGTAGAAACCACAATCTAGTGAACAGTGAACACACCTCATGCCTCAACACATATGTAGTAAGTCTTTGCATGAAAGGAGGTCTCATATAGCAGAGGCCATTTATAATTTTCTAATTTTTCAAGTATTTCATGTTGATCTCATGTATGTTCAATGGAAATGACCTCCCCTTTGTCTTTAGATGACAGTTGTGGTGGGGAAACACTGCTGTCCTCCTCCCAGTAGTTAAGGGTTTTATAGGGAAGGAACCAGGAGGCCTTGGGCAAGACACCTAATGCTACATTATGCTAATGCTACTGTGGGTGTGTCCAAAATTGCGCACTAGCGTTGGTGCACTGAGATTTAGTGCGTAGTGCGCACTGCCTTCAGTAGTGACTGCTGTGGGTCAGTGCTGTCCTAAATGGAACACTAACGTTTTGCACTTAGCGAAAATGACAGACTCACATTTGCTCGCGATTCTCCAGCCGCCAAAATATCTGCCGGTTTTACCGCAGTGTACATCAGTACAATAACTTTATTGAAGTTACTTACATTTATACGAACCAGCTGCCTCCCCTTGGGCTTGAATTTCATTGTTTGCTGCCATTATCCAATTCGAAAACACGTTGAAAGTCCCGCCCCCTCCGTTACATGGTCAAAATGGCATCTTCAGTGCACCATCCGGTTCCTTCAGTGCACTGTTTTCAGTGTGAGTGCACTACGCACTAAAAGTGTGCAAGTGTGCAATTTCGGACACACTTGGGGCTTCATAAATTGCAGGATGCACTAGAAGAGAGGTCCCCAACCACCAGGCCATTTGGTACCAACCCGCACAGAAAGACAGAATAAGAAATACTTTTTTGAAAGATCATGAAAAAAACGCTTGTCTCTGTGACCTGATATGGTACATCAAAAATTTAGCTGGCAAGCTGGCAAAAATTAGTACAAAAACAAATGCGCTTTGTTTTAGTTATGTCTACACCGGTCCGTGAAAGTACTGTTTTACATGAAACTGGTCCGTGGTGCAAAAACGGTTGGGGGCCGCTGCACTACAGTGCATCATATATGTGATTTTTTTTTTTCATTCTATACTGTATTCTGCACAGTATAAATAAAGTTAGTTACTCATATGACAGGTGATTGTAAACTTTTGAACGGTGGTCTGTTCTTGCTTGCACGCGTTTGGCAGCCACCGGTGTTCTCATGTGTGTGTAAGATTGGTGAGCTTGCTGGCTTTAGTGCTGTGTTCGCAGAGGCGAGGAGGACACCTGCATGGCCCAGCTGTCTGAGGAGGATTACCTCAACCTCTCCACACAGTGCACCTGGGTGCTCTCTTCCCCTTCAGCAAGCAGTACTCCACATGCTCTCTCGCATTCAGAAGAGGCCATCCGCTCACCACTGAGCTGCACTGCGATTACACACTCACCCCAGCGCCTGGCCTGGCTGCGTCTGTGTTCACTGTCTTTGTGTGTTCTTCTCCCAGGTTGGCATCCTCTTGCACTACTCCTCTCTCTCCACCATGCTTTGGCTGGTGTTCACTGCCAGGAATATTTGTAGAGAGGTCTCTAAGGCTCCTCCCCCACTTCAGGGCAGGGATCCACCCACACAGCCTCACCCCAAAGCCACCATATTCAGGTAAAGCAACGAAACAGCTTCCAGAAATGACAGACTTCCATTTATTAGTTAATAATGAGATTTGATTTTGTTAATGATGGGAAATAAGAGGGGTGATTATGCATAACTCAAGTCTAAACAAAGACTAAATGCTTTTCTGTATTGGGGGAACATTTTATTTGCACTGTGTGCTGAATTATGGTTTATTTAGTTGAGCTTTACAATACAGTCACCTCTATTATATTGTATAGTCCCCTCCCCCTTTGTGCTACCAGAAGACCACTGACTCATTGAGGCTTGGACTCTACAAGATATCTGAAGCTACACTGTGGTGTTTGTCCCCAAGACGTTAGCAGTGGTTCCTTTATAAGTTGCGAGGTGGGGCCTCCATGGGCTGTTCTAGTTTGTCCAGCATGTCCAGCGGACACTCAGTCGGATTGAGATCTGAGGAATTTGGAAGCCAAGTCAACAATCTTGTCATTAGTCATGTTCCTGAAGGCGTTCCTGAATAATTTTGCAGTGTGGCAGGATGAACTATCCTGCCGAAAGAGGCCACTGCCATTAGGGAAAATGGTTGCCATGGCTACAATTGGTATGTGAGCATCAGAACTGGACCATGGAGCAATGGAGGAAGATGACCTGGTCTGATGAATCATGTTTTCTTTTACATCTTGGGGACAGTCGTGCATGTGTCTGTGCCTGTGTGTGTTTGCATTGCTTACATGGGAAGAGGATGCAGTATGAAAAAAAGAAAAGCTGGTGCAGGCAGTGTGATGCTCAGGGAAATGCTCTGCTGGGAAATCTTTAGTCCTGGCATTTATGTGGATGTTACTTTGTTTAGTAGGTCATTGTTTCTTCTTTATGGCAACAGTACTCTCTAATGGGTGTGGCCTCTTTGAGCAGGATAATGCACCCTGCCACATTTGAAAAATTGAACTGTTGAAGTAAAATGATTAAAAGCTGGCAATGATGAAGTGTTGACATGGCTTCCAGATTCCCCAAATCTCAGTCTGATCAAGCGTCTGTGAGACACGTTGTACAAACTGTACAAAAAAATGCATGGAGGCCTCACCTCACAACTTGTGGGACTTAAAGGATCTGCTATTGATGTATGTCTTGGTGCCAGATACTACCACACACCATCAGAAGTCTTGTGTATTCCACGCTTTAACAGTTCATTGCTGTTTTGGTGGAACAAGGGGGACCGATAAAATATTAGGCAAGTGTTTTTAATGTTATCGCCAATCAGTGCTGATTAGTTACTGTTTATTTGTTCATTTTAACGTTTTAGAAAAATAAACAAAATATGCAAATTGCAGAAACAGTGCAGGACAATGCCATAGTTACATTTGTTCTCGGTAAAGAACATAAACTTATTTTCTAAAGAAAGTATTTTGAACATATTTGACCATAAGTTTCACTGTAACTGCATGAAACGAGCTAAAAACGATCTAAAACGGATTAGACCATTTCATTACAGAAATATCTTAAATCTACTAAAATTGATTGAATAATGAAATACACATTTCTTAGATTTAAGTTTTATTTTCACTTATGAGATCCATTATTGCAGTGTGTATTTAAAAAGGCATTTGACCTCGGAATATGAAGAAATGCTGCCACGACAATAATAATGTTAAATTTAATGGACGACTAATTTCACCCCACATTAAAAATGATGGCTGTGAAATATCTGCAGAGTTCATCTGCGCTCTGTAATTTGTCAGGTGTGTTGATGCTGAAAGTGAATGCCCTTATGAATGAGTAATAATGGGGAAAGGTGACTTTAAACAGACTATTGGGATAACATTTCCAGAAACTGAAGAAGACCACTCCAGAGAAAGACAAAGCAGGGGTTATAGGCAGTTACCAGGGCAACAGCAGAAGGTGTCTGCAGGTTTCATGTGCTGTCACTCATTTGAACAGACCAGATTTCAGTTACAAAACAATTTTAGTGAGGATAAGAAGAAATCCCTTTTTATGCCTTTTCTTTCTCCACCTATATCCAGAACATGCATGTGTTATCGCTGGTTTCCCACTACACTCTCACATTCTCTTCTTTTTGTCTGCGTTTCAGATTTTATCTGGTCAGTGGTGGAGTCCCTCTCATTATTGTAGGGGTCACAGCAGCTGTTAGCCTGGACAACTACGGGAGCAGAGATGATGCCCCTTAGTAAGTGCACGGTTCACCAGCTCTGCCAAGAGATCACAACCTTAGCCTTAATCGTGCTCACATTGATTTTCTGCCTCCTCTGCTTTCCGTTTAACATTGAGCACTCTGTTTTCAAATTGTAATCGTGACGGGGGCACTGAAATGGTAGACACTGGTCAGTTTAGTTAATGCGCTACTGGATTTTTCTGTTTTATCAGATCAGCAGTACTACCCGTTTCAGTTGTGTTTTAGTTAACAGTGAGGCTGTAAATAACTCCTTGCAAGCATCATTGATTCAAAGAGACGTATCTTAATTAATAATACAAATGACCATGTGCATTGGGATGTAATGAAGAGGAGCACTAATGACCATGTCTCTCTCTCTCTTTCTCTCTCTACATTCATGTTCAACGGTGCTTTATTGGCATGATTTTGCCAAAGAATGAACAAATTGAAGTACAATGGGGAGGGTACTTAGTAACTGTGTATATTTTTAAGAAAAGAATTTGATCATTTGTCTCCCATGGTATTGCTTGTGTGATAAGGCCACTTTTCTCCAATTGTGTGACTATTTAGCTGCACTGTAGAAGCTCCGGGGAAATGTTATATTAATGATTTTCTAACCGAACCTCTCTCTCACTGTCTCTTGCTCTCTTGTTTCAGTTGTTGGATGGCATGGGAGCCCAGTCTAGGAGGCTTTTATGGTCCCTCTGCCTTCCTGGTCCTGCTGATGTGTATCTACTTCCTGTGCACGTTTGTGCAGCTGAAGCGGCACCCAGAGCGGAAGTACGAACTGAAGCCCATGACCGAGGAGCAGCAGCGGCTCGCCACTGCTGAGATGGTCCACTGTCACGGAGAGCATGGAGAACACGGGGACCATTCAGGCTGCACAGCAATCACTGCTTCCATGTTGGCCAATGAACACTCCTTCAAGGCCCAGCTGCGGGCCACCGCCTTCACCCTCTTCCTCTTCCTGGCCACGTGGGCCTTCGGGGCACTGGCTGTGTCTCAGGGCCATTTCCTGGACATGATCTTCAGCTGCTTGTATGGTGCATTTTCAGTCACTCTGGGGCTGTTTCTGCTGATCCAGCACTGTGCCAAACGGGATGACGTGTGGCATCGCTGGTGGGCCTGTTGCCCCTCCAAACCGAAAGTGGAGGTGAACGGAGAGGCACCAGGCAATGCTGTCAACCAAATCCAAATCCAAAGCCACAGCCCTCCATCCCATAGTCAGACTCAAATTCACTGTCCAGCAGAGCCACCTTGCCCTGCTAAACCTTTACTCTCCCCTCACCTCCACACGTCTTCTCCCCACTGTAAGCTTGGCACGTTGCCCTCTGTCCAGAACCATGCTAGCACCTGCTGCGCTGCTCTGCACACCTCATCTCCCATGCTGGGGGGCTCCTCCCGCCCACAGTCTCTTCCTGACGAACTGCCCCGACCCACCCTGCCCCTCCAGAGCTGCCTGAAGGACAGGACTAAGTCGCGCTCCTTCAACCGGCCGCGCCCCTGCCTTAGGGACTACGCCTACCACATGACCTCCACCAGCATGGACGGCAGCGTGCACAGCTCGCACCTGGACAGCCCCCATAGTGTCCACCTGGACAACCCACTCACCTGCCATACTTCACACCTGGAGAGCCAGCTGTCCTGCCACAGCCCTCATCCAGATAACCAGCTACGCTGCCCCAGCCCCAATCCACACTTGGAGAGCCTGGTCTCACACAGCTTGCACGACAGCATCTCCTGCCACAGCGTGCACCTGGACCTGGATGGCCACGATGGACATACCTGCCACAGACACACCTGCTGCGCCAAGGCTGACCCTTTCTCCAGCATTTGCTGCCACAAAGCAGAGCCTTTTGCAAGCAACTGTCAGCCGGAAGATGCCGAACAAAGTTCTCTGATGTACAGCAGCACCAAAACAGCAGATAAAGAAGAGGACGTCATTCTGCACTTGGACATCCCCCCTCCACGGTCCGCCCTCTCCTGCTCTCAGGCCACTCTCAGCAGGAAGGGCACCCTCAGCCGCAGAGGGACACTGAGCCGCAATGGCAGTCTGCATGAGGACTACGCCTACAGCTCCGACTCCACAGGTAACATTAGGACCGGGCCTTGGAAAAACGAAACCACTGTGTAGCCCCGTGACTGATGGTTAACAACCTGGTTCTTCCCCCACAAGCTAAACTACTGTGTAGTCCCAGGGCTGTCCACCCAAAAGAAGGCTCTTTGACCTCTGAACTAAACTACTGTGTAGTCCCTCCATTGTGGCTCTCATCTGCACTCTCCCCAAAACCTCAAAACTGTCACTTTTACCACTAAATACTTAAAAAAAGAATACTGGCTTTGAAAAATCCTAGATTTCAATATATTTTGCTTGTCACACACTTCTTACCTGAGTGCATCCTTCCGTTTAGCCAGTTTAAAATGTTTAATCTGACAGATTTTTTTTAAGTCCTATTGAAAAACTATTGTTTTTTGTACATTTAATTGTTCTGAGTAATGTTCCATAATGTGCAATTACTTGTGTGAGTGAATTTGCGTCTGAGTGCATGTGTTTGTGTGCATATGAGCATGTGGTAACATGCGTTCATGTTTATGTATGAGCAAACCTGATTTTGTGCAAGGAGAGATTCCCTATAATTCCAGATTTATTGCCAACAGTGATCACACCAGCACTCTAAAAGTTGTGTGTTCTCACAAAAAACAACAATAAAAAAAAACAACTGTGAATTGTCACTGAGAAAAGATGGGGTTCATGTAAAGGAAACCAAGTCACTATGAATTTCATGACTTTTCATCACTTTCATCACTATGAAAAGTCATGGTTTAGATTTGCCAAACACATTTTTTAATAAAGCCCGCAGCACCAGTTGGAGTCTGATCCCCCACAGTTCTTTACTATGGAGATTATGATTAAGCTATGTCCATTATTATTAAGCCACATTGAGGGTTTTTTTCTTCCATGTCATAAAAACAGCTAAACAAATAGTCTTCTGTCTGTTACCATGGTGACAGATCATGAAAAGAGGTACCCAACCAGCATGCATCCTGAACTGCACATGATATGCACATAGTGTTTTCCTGGAGGTGCACATCCAAATCAATGGCCTTATTAGCCTCGTTTATGCATTGATCCAGCTTTTTATGTTGCTGTGGATCATTTTTAGTGCAACAGTGGGGATGTGGGGGTGGGAAGAGTCCTTAACAAACATTAACAAAGTAATTGTGTGCCAGCAGTTTGAAGGCTGGCTTTGTTTTTCAAAGGCGTTTGATTTTTGGAACATACTCTCCAAAAATCGGTCTCTGATCGCAACCCTTGATGCCTGTCCACAGCTACCGTGTCCCCTTAAATTCTGAATCCTTCACAATTTCTACTGTAGCAATTGTCTAACAAGTGTCAGCTCACCATTATCATCAAAAATACTGACGCTGTCGAGACCTAAAACGTTGCCTGAAATTAAAGCTTATCTTGCTGTGAAATGTGTGGTGAACAAAAAATGCGATTAGCCACATGTTCATAGGGCACATGCCAGTAGCTACACATTTCAGAGCTCAGATCTTGTGTAGAATTGCAATCTGTCACACAAGAAATACGACGTTAATCCTGTGAGATAGTATCTGTCTTGGCTTTAAATAGATTGTGTCATATAATTGACAGGGATGACAATGAAAACACATCAATGTTGGAGTCATACTGAATATTTGGAATTGTCTAGCCCTTGTTTTTTTTTTTTCTTTTTCGTTTTTTTTTGGGATGTGCTGTGTTTCTCTGTGAGCTCAGGGATCAACTTACATTTATCGTCACTGGTGAAGCCACGCAAATACTGTAAATGCATGCAATTAACTGTCAGCCCATATGTACCCCATGGTGTGTCACTAAAAGGAAAGCAAGAATTGCAGTCATTTTATACACTGCCCACACTGACTGTCTCTGCCCTGCCTTTAAGTCAACTGATGGACTTCACATGCTCTCCTTTACTTTCATTCATGGAAAGGAAATGCGAATATGTCGACCTGCATTGCGTACCATGTATCGTGCTGTATGTTCACCCACCTCTTTTTGATAGGACATGAAAGCGCTGCATTGATCTTTGTACAGTACATGTGATTTGTGCTGTGACCTAACCCAAAGCCAGCCATTTTGTTTCTTTTATACATTTGCCACTGTTTCCAATAAATGTATTTTATCACCATGTTTAATTCTCAAGTCTTTTTTGTCGTTTTCTACCTTGTGCAATGAAAAGGCATGAACTAATATTTGCTTAATGTATTTTTTTGTGTAAAACCGTTGTCAGTTGGAGCTACAGTCTGTTATTTTATATATTTTTAGCGAAGGAATTGACCCTCAGAGTTCAAGGTCTTTCTTTTAAAAGCTTGTTCCTCACCAGCGGTCTTCTGCCGCGTGATCTGAAGGTCTGCATGTCCAGCCTACCTCGGGCCAGGAGTTGAGCACGAAGCTGAGCCTCAGCCTTGGCCTGGCACTGGGCGTGTGCTCATCATGGCTGTTTGTGTCTCAGCCTATGCTGACAGCTTACAGGGCTGCAGGGCTCAGACGATTGTTTATTCATCAGTCCCCTCCATGCTGCAGCTGATCCCCTCTCATGCAGTCTGTTGTCAAGGACTCTGCCATCAGCCATGGTGCAGGAAGAATCAAGAGAGGATGAACGGCCTAAAACAGTTTAATACTCCATTGTTTTCTCTGTTCTTTTTATCTGTGCACTGCTAATTCTTGCATCTATTATTATCACCCCATTATGGAGGGCTTGAGTATAGAACCTTTCCTCTATGTATCACGGTTCCTTTTACTGTATCTCAACAAACCTTTAGTACTATGCAGAACTCTTTCTGCTCTAAATGGACGATAGATTAATGCAACATCCATGCTTTGACACATTCAATAATCAAGCTATTTTTTTCCTTTTACTAAAATGAAGAATTTCTCTGATTTTAAAACACTCAAGTGGACTGAGGAGAAACTGATTTTATAAAAACTTGCCAGCTCTTTACAGCGAGGGTGATGGGGAGCTATGTCTTCAACACAAATAAAATATTACATTTACCATCAAAAACCTATATGTCTTCTTATTGTCCGTTTTATCAGCTCCATTTGGGCAGCTGGTGCCCCGGTGGTTAGGGAGTTGACCCTGTGAGGTCGTGGGTTTGAATTACAGGAGGTACCTTTAGATACCTTTATCAAGGTGGCTGCCCGTTTGGTGAATGGGTTAAATGCAGATAAAGAATTTCACATCGTTCACACCGTGTGCTGTGCTGCGTTCATGTGTGACTTTAAGGGGCTTTACTCATTTAGGTGCACTTGATAGTTCACAATTACAAACTGTTTCTTTGTCATGTTAATCAGCTCAGCTTACTTCATTTATTTTTGGTCAAGACCCCAAAGTAGTTTTTAAACAGCCCTGTTTAAAAACATCTCTGTTCAGGTTACTGCTGGACTGAGAATATTCCACCAACTAAAAATATCCAGACAGCTGTGCAACATCAGTTGAACTATCATCAAACATTTGACATCTGGCTGGGTGTGAATCATCATTTCATGCAATAATCATCTGAGAGGTATCCTTTAGAGGTATTAAAGGCTCCACTCACCACTGCTTGGAACAATTCTGACTTGAAAACTTCCTATGAAACGGGCAATTTCACATCAAACCACTCCGAGTGAGTTTGTTTCCATCTTAAAGATTTCATTACGCAGGAATGTAAAATTTAAAGACATCTAAGTGGCTTTTAGCTATAGTTGGCACAAATCAAGAGCAAAGCAGAGAAACCCAGAGAGCTCTTTCTTAGCATGGCTCTGATAACAGAGACAGAGAAATCCACTCAAGCTACACGACTAATTCACACGCCTTTGTGGGGGGAAATGAAAGCTGAGTTCACTGAGCTAGTGTTGGGTGCTGTCATTAAAATGTTCCAAGGAGATGAGGGCTTTCACTTTGCATCTCATCAAAATCGTGAGAGCCGTTGCTGCTGCTCCTCACTGCCATCTGCTGGTGCTCTGACATGACGTCTGACCGAGCACTGCTCTGACAGGCGACAGGTCAACAGCTTATTTTGGGTGATGGTGTCACAGGGTGAAGTGCTCGCTGTGTGGCTGCGAATCTTTTTTTGTCCTGACTTTATGGGTCAAGGACAATACACCATATCAGTCATAACATTAAGCCCACTGACAGTGGTGAAGGGAATAACATGTATTAGCACCAGTAGCACCAAAGGGTTCGGCCCAATTAGGCAGCGAGTGAACAGTCAGTTGATGCGAGCAAGCATAAGGACCTTAGTAACTTTGACGAGAGACAAATTATAATGTCTAGATGACTGAGTCAGGTCTTGTGGGGTGTTCCCAGTATTTAGTAGATAACACTTACCATAAGTGGTCTAAGGAAGGACAACCAGTGAACTGACTGGGTCATGGCGGCTCAAGGCTTATTGATTCACATGGGGAGCAAAGGCAAGCCCATCTTGTCTGTTTCCACAAAAGTAGCACAAAAAAGTTAAAGTCAAGTAAATTTTATTGTCTTTTCTACCATATACATAGTACATAGTAAAAATGAAACAACGTTCCTCCAGGACCATGGTGCAACACAAGACCAGAACAGAACAAGAGTGCAAAACCGGACAGAACAAGAGCAACATGCTGGCTATGACAGAAAAGTGCCAGAACACAAAGTACATCACAGTCAGCTAGCCACAGCCTAGTCTAAATGCCCATGCTAACTCCTGTCCACTGCTGAAGGCATCTACAGTGGGCACATGAGCCTCAGAACTGGACCATAGAGCAATGGAAGAAGGTCTACCAGGAGAAGAGTTGACACTGGGGCAGTGTGATGCTCTTGGCAAAGTTCTGCTGGGAAACACTGGGTCTTACTTTGTTGCAAACTAAGTACATCCCTTCAAGGACACGGTATTCTCTAATGGAAGTGGCCTCTTTCAAAAGGATAATTCTCGCAGCTGCACTCGACATATCCGAGAAATTCAACAGATATCAATCCGACTGAACCTCTCAGGATGTGCAAGGACCTAAAGTCAGGCCGGTGTCTGTACAAATTGAAACAAACAACACTCCCCTAGGAACACGGTACCATATAAAACAACACTAAACAGCCCAAGTGCAGACAGGACAACACAGAGTGCAAAACAAGACTTCAAAACACAAGAGCAAACAATCTTTTATTACAGGTCAGGACTGCAAAAAGTGCAGCCAACAAAAAGGACAGAGAGTGAATACAATATTGTGCCAGATACTGTATTCTAGCAACAAAAAAAATGCAGAGATAACAGTAATACATTTCTGAGCAATTATAAACATTGTGTGATAAAAAATAATAGCTAAAGGATAAAAATGTAGCACAATAGAAATAATTCCCAGGCCATGCTTTGATGCTGCTGCTCTTCACAGGAAGTAGAGACACTGCTGAGCTCTCTTGGTAATGAAGCTCATGCTGATTTGAACAACAAAGAACTTTGTGGATAATCTCCACTGAGAAGCTGTTGATGTTTGACAGAGGGTGATTATGACTTCCTGTCTTGAAGTCAGCTACCATTATTTTTCATCAGAATTGGTTCTGCACCAAACCATGAGCCATTGTCCTTCTTCTCTATGCATTAACATGTCATTCCCACAGGTCACACTCACCACAGTCTTCAAGGAAGTTGAGAATGTGGTTTGAGGTGCAGAGTGTGAATTGTCCCACCATATTTGGGGGGTGCTGCCTTTTATAACACCGTCCTCCCACCTGTATTTTGGTCTCTTTGGGGGGGTCTGGGTCTTGATCGGGGGGTACAGTACCCCCCAATACCCCCTGTAATTCGATCTATGCATACAGGGATGGATCATCAGCACAAAAAGCAATGGATTGAGCACAAAGCCTTAGGAGCCCCATGTTCAGTGTGATGTTGCCCCTGTTCCTGGTTGAAGTCTCCCAGTCTGGAAATCCAGGATTTAGTTGCATAGGTGTCTTTTTTTTATCTAAAGTGGTGAGGGTGGTGGTGATAGCATCATCCATTGAACGATTGTGACGATACACAAATTCCTGGTGGTCTAGTAAAGGCAGATTGGGCTTTGTGTGACTAACCTCTTGCAGCACTTTGTGATGATAGGTGTGCATCAGTGGTGGCTCCTGGTCAATATTTTTGGTGAAACAAACCACCCTTAATTCCCGTTGCACGCTACAAAACAAACTCAGTACCTCACTGTGCCCCTGTGCAGCTTGATTTTCTTACCCTAAGTACTTCACCTCCATGTTCTGCTTTTGCTGCCTCACATTATGAGGTATCATCTCTCTCCTGCTCTTCCCTCAATCTCCTCATAGTTAGTGTTAAATCACTACAAAATATAAAAAGTATTTTATTGTCTATATCTTACTAACACATAACAGTATCGTGTATTTCAACAGTTCATAATTAACAATATGTCAAGAAAACATATCTAACTTCTTTCTCACCTCCAGGTCTTCTTGGTGAAGTTGTTCATCACTCTGTCAGACCAGCCATGATTTTTGTTTCCAGGGATTTCTCCAGTTCTAGCTTGGCTGGGTGGTGGTGGGGATCGCTAGCAAGCAGTCAAGCTAACAAGCTAATGCCCTTCTATCTGTGCACTCGTAGACAAATAAAATATAAAAGAAAAGGAGGTATTATTAATGAATACTAGTAAAAATATGTTACATGTTTTGTTATGTATGAAGCTTTAGTCTCAAACTCAATGTCAGTTCTCAGTACATAAAATAGAAGAAGTGAAAACAAGGCAGTGATTGGCCACAGTGTTGTCAGACATTTTGTAGTGGAGAACTACCCAATCACAGTAGGCAGTCACTTGTATCACGGGTGGAACTTATTTGAGACCTCGAAAATCCTCGAGCCGCCGGGTCTGAGAAGTGGGGACGAATGGGGGCGCTAATGAAACATGTTTCACTGTAATTCTCTGTTTCACCGCGGTTGGGCGTGGCGCTGTTTTTGACCAGAGCCGTATACAACTGTAACGCTATTGAGGAGCTGAAATTAGGAGCGCAACACCAATACAAAAGTGATAGCTAAGTTCTTGGTATTATTTTTCTTGGTGAAACATTGTGTCAACTGTAGTCTTATAGAAACCACCTCTGGTGTGTGTGATGATGCGGGTCAGTAGTCAATGAACTAGAACAAGTCTTCTTGTGCACAGAGAGGATGGCGGTGGCTTTGAAGCACAATGGGACAACAGTGGTGCTCACCTGCCAGCTGGTCTGCATGTCCTCTGAGCACCTGGCCACGTATGTTTTCTAGCCCAGCAGCCTTCCATGGATTACTCTGAGTACTCCGCACATTAGCCACTGTCAGGCAGAGCACCTGGTTGTTGGGGGAAGAGATGTGTTCCTTTCTGCCAAATGATGCACAGAAGTTATTCAGCACATCTGGAAGGAAGGCTCACCATCTCATTCAGACTGAGAAAACGATCTGCCACGCAATATTACCAAGGTGGTTTTGGATATGGCTGATTGGTGTAGCCTTGCCATAAATTGAAACAAATGTGTTCGTACAACTCTAGGCCTGTCTCACTGGGGGGAAAAAACAAGAATAAATTAGCCACATTGAGCTAAACACAATGAACTGCAAACATAGCTTGCTGGGATAGTTGCTAGTCTTTAAATGCCACTACACCTCCATCTACAAGACCTGCAATAAATAAACAGCTGAATACTGAGCCAAAAGGGGATGAACTAAAGATAAGAGTAGCCGACTCTACTTCAAAAGTCATCACAGCTCTTACTACAAGGCCATAAAAAAACCTGTAAAGCTAATCTGAATGAGCAGCTATAGGTAGCGAGCTACAAGCTAAGCTAGGGTGGTTGCTAGTTTACTACTCTTAATATAAAACCTGCACAAGCAATAAAAAAGAGCTTCAAGACCCACAGACTAGCTTACTGTGGCAGTTCTGCAAACATTACCCCACTTCTACTTGTAAGAAATATCGACCTCATCGAATTGACTTACCAAATTGAAGTTTCAAAGGACTTTATGTTTTATTTGTTTGATGTTTTACATAGACATGAATGGTGACTGGATTCTGTTGCAGCTTTGCGAATGTTGTTTCTGTTTCATGCAAAGCAAAAACAGACAGCAGCTGCAACTTATTTGGCAAGAGTGATTGGAAAAGAAAAAGAGGAAGTAAAGAAAGAAGCATGAGTAGATCAATACCACTACTAGCACAGTATGAGGAGACCTACTGTTAGTGGATTTATTTTTTTATTTATTTTTTCCACGTCAAATGTGTGAAGGTCAGAGGCAGCACATTTTTACCAGTGACGTCTTAAAATCAAAAGTAAGTTTTTGGAAGACTGTTGAAGATCTTATAAATTTTAGATTATAAAGTATCAATTTGTAGCAAAAGTATCGATGCCTTGGAGAAAGCAGTCCTTTGCACACGAACAGTAAAGATGATCTTAACACTGTGACGCTTTTGGGCAGATGGGGCTTGGTCTAAGAAAAAAAATCTGGCATTAATTAATTAGAGACACAGAGCACAGGCTCAGAAACCTTATACAGTAATAAGATATATGTGAAGAAGAATAAAAACATATTTAGAAATGCTTAAACTAAACTGAACTGAAAATATATTTAAGTTAAATACTGACTTAGCATAATAGAGCTCATGCATATCCCGTGTAGTTAATGCTAGTTTCCTTGCATCAGACATGGAAGGAAATAACAAAGCTTTGTCTTCACATGTAACTGAATAACTGTAACAGTGGCTGGAAAAACGGGAAAGAAAAGGATAATGACGCACAGTCAACTAATTCAAAAGTCAACTCTTCATTAAGGCCTGGGCTTCACCATTTCATATATGCAGAAAGTCATCAGCAGTTTCTTTATCACTCCAATTAACCGCGCAACAGCGCCGACACTATGAGAATGAGAAGGTCTCATCAGAATTTTCTCTCTCTTTCTGCTGCCTTGTTCTTCTTCCCTTTTCTCGTCTCAGTGCGTTAACGCTTCATTTCTCATGGAATAACCCACCACCACCCCCCTCCCTGCAGGCCACTCCATGGCCTGAACCACTTCTGTGGCATGAAGTCAGAAGCAGTCCACAGACAGCTCTGCTACAAGCCTGACCTATTTAAATCCTGCAAAAGCCTGCAGGACTGTCTTCCTCTCTATCTGGTAGGCACAGATTGGCTCTCGGTGGCTTGTCACTGAATGATGGCGCATAAAATCAATCAAGTTCGTAATCAATCAATGCATCACTTGTCACTAGGTAATCTCATTAATTGCTGACAGCTTGCAAACTTGGAAGTATAAAAATATGCATGTTAACTGTAATAACTGTAATGCATCAAATTGTCTAATGCTTCACAGTGACAACATAAATCTCAATAATCAATGTAAATAACCATATGCTACATGTAATCACACATGTAACAGTTTCAATTTCTAGTGGTAGGCTTCACATGCATGTTATGTTAGATGAGGAATTATGATAAAATAGTAAATGTAGTACATCCCATGTTTAAATAAGCACATTTTGATATCTACGTACACGCATCTGTAATTATGTATTTCAAAACTATAATCTATAATCATTTTCGAACTGAAACTGTTACAAATGCTGTATTCTGAGGCTGCCTAGTGGGCCCCATGTGCATCCTTTTTTTTTTTTTAACAATAATAGCACAGTGGACATGCACAAAATAATCATACATGCTAAAAGCTTAGCATACAAGGCAAGAGATTTTGTCTTTCAGTATATTCTAGAATTTATAGTCTGGTGGGACTGAGCCACTGTGTGTAAATATGCTCTCATTCCCCAAGGTCCCATATTTAGCATGTCACCCCTTAGCAGAATAACTGTTCATTGTGAAGCCCTCCATGAGTATAAAGAATTGAAGAAGGCAGAAAAAAGCAGGGGTTGTGTTCTCTGCCAATTCTTTATAATGTATCGCCCCCTACAGTGCAACCTGCACAATTACAATGCAAAGCAAGTTATCATGCTTGGCCATGTTATTTCTTTAGCACAAAAGTCCATGTGATTGCAGCAAATACAAATCCAACATGTCAGATAACACTGCAAACGGAGAAGCTCATATGATCACCATATGACTTATGCGCAAACAATGAGGTTTCTTTCAAAGTATTTACATTTATTCAAGGAGGAACTGCAAGGAGGCAAGTACAGTACAATATAGTGTCAACCTGGTGCATCACATTTTAGGCACTTATCATAAAAAAATAAATTTGTTTCTTACATCCTATTAAAACCCAGACAGCCTATATGACATGAGCATTAAACATCAAATGACTGATTACACTTTTTGCCTCGGGATAAAAATTATTTGGTTGCTGTCCCGTTGGTATGTGACAAGGTGAGGGTCATGCTTTTTGCTTGCTGATGGCATAGTGTAGTGGTAGTGTTCGGCAGGGCCACTTGTGCATGAGCAGAGTGAGGATGGTGACTTGAGAACATTAAAGAGAGATTTCAGATTATGGATGAACACCTATAAAGTCAGCCAAAGGTGGAGAACATCAGATACAAATAACAGTGGCAATCTGCCTTCATTCAACAGCTTTGAGTTGAAATAGTGATTGTCATCTCAAAGGTGAAGGGTAGGAACCTGACGAGTCAAACTACGGCATAAATAATAATGACCCCGTCTTAAAGTTTTACCAAACTGGTGCACAGACAGCAACAAGCTAGAAAGAATCTTAAAAGACGAAATTAAAACATTGTTAACAATGCAGTAACAAGCACGAGTTTAAACAACAAATGTGGATGTGGAAATGTGGATCTGAAAACTGATCAATTTGCTGGCTTTTATGCACATGACATTGTGAATGCTGGCAGCAACAGTGAGGTAAAGTAGAACCTGTCATTAATAAGTTGACCATCTTACTGTGAACGGCTGGCAGGAAGATTTGCATAAGTTAATAACCACAAAGACAGACCAGAAAGTTAGGGTGTAGATTCTCTCTCTAGTGGCGATACCAAGCTACCTCACTGACATTCAGCCAAACTCTGACTAGCTATTGTTTATTACAATGCACTACACTCTTGCAGTGTCCCCTGTATGCAGTGTCCCCTGTACTCGAAACGTTTTTGGGCTGAAGTAATCGCCACTTAACCCATCGACCCTAGGAGCGTACACAAACGTCACAATTCACTTTAGCAGAGAACAAGAACAACCGCTTGGTAAAAACTTTGAGGCAGATCGAGGCACTCGAGTATCATAGAGAATGAGAACAAAACGGAGTTAGTGTTTGGTTGGCCATTTGAGGTTTGTTGGCTTGCATCTCAACATGTTCCACTTTTTTTTTTCTCTTGTTCACTGAAGTGTAACCATGCTGTGCAGGTTCCCAACTTCATTCAAACAGGAAAACAATGAGAGGAAAACAAAATCTAAATGGAAAAACAAGACAATATAGAGTCCGGCCTTCACAATTTCTCAGCAGTTTAAAACAACGCGAGATTGATTATTGCTACTAAAACGACACTGGGTCAATTTCGATGTGTTACAAGGAGATGCAATGGCACCAACAAAAAAGCATGAGATAAATGAAAAATACAGTGCATGAATAAAATAACTGTTTTGAAGCAGCAGCTTCCACAGGAACCTAAAGGTTGTTTCTAGTTCAATCTGCAGTATTCTTTAAACAATGTCAAAGACCTACATGTATGCCTGCATAAAGTTGTAACTTTTGCCACAAGATTCGATGCTAAACAGGGACATGTTTACAATTAAAGTGTAATAAAACCATAGATAAAATACCCTCTGTGACCTCTACCAAGGGGTAATGTATGCAGCCAACCTAAAGACACTTTGAACATTGCTGCTGAGCTAATATAAAGCATCTATTTATAAACTGGACTGTTTACTTTAAGGATTATGAAATTACCTGAGCATTTTGTTATCTGACTGCATTAAAAGGTCTATCACAGACAGCACCTTCTTTTTGTATCCCAGTGATCTTTTTGCTTTGCACCATAGACATACAGTGTGTCCAGTTTTCACAGTTCCATTCTGTACATACACAAGGGCTGAGATTTAAATATACATGGGTTAAAACTATTTACATATAAAATGATTTCAGGTACCAAACTCTTTCTATTACACTATATCCTTTAAAAACATCTGGAGGGATAGCTATGGAAAAGTAATATTAACAACCTATGTGTATCTAACTGTACTATTTCAAAAAATTTAAAAATAAACAGAATTGTGTATCTTCAGTCTCAGTTCTACGTAAGAGGACCCAGTCTGAGGGCTTTGTGTTTATGTTAGAACAGCTTATTCCAGTCTCTTGTAGCCTCCATAAGGTGCCGCTGTCCATGGCCAATCCACTCTTCTTGATTGTTGAACATTCGGCCACAAAACCAACAACTGAACCTAGGCGTCTGCTCTAATTTTGTGGTGGAGGACAGCCTCACTACTTCATATTTGCTCTTGGTTGTCTTTTTTAACTTCAGTTTTAAGATGAAATGCTCTTTAACCTTGCTCCCTAATGGCCGAACTCTTGAACCTGCCTTGGAGAGTGTACCCTCTGGACCAATGAGGCTCCACTCAGAGAGGGCCTTGACTGTGCTCTGAGACAACACCACCCTGACAACTTCGCTTTTGTACCTGTTAACTGACTTCATAATGTTCACCACTTCAGGAATGTCAGCATCAGGGTGGTTCAGCACCACCACTGGCTGGTTTCGATGGGGACATTTGATTTGCTGAAGTGAGCTGAAGGGGGAAAGCCTGAGTGTTCTTTCAACATCTTTTGCTGCAGGCTCCCACAGCAAGGCGACCTCAGATGACTTGCTTGAGAATCTCCTCGTTTTAGGGGAGATCTCCAATGTTTCCTCAAACAGACATCTCCTCCTCCTCTTCCGCTGGCTGCGTGGACGAGTGTGCATGGGGAGCAGCGGTGACTTCTGAAGCACTTCGCTGTCCTCCACCCTGTTTTTAATGTCAATGCTTGACTGTGGTAAAATGTTTTTAAACTTTGTTGGGATGGGTTCGTGAGTACTAGAGTTTTTCAGTCCTGCTGACAAACTAGTTAAAGATTTATTTGAGGACATAAGAAGGTAAGGTGACTGGAGAGAACTTGCAGCAACATAAATAGGTTTTTTGTCTGAATTGCACGGAGCAGTGGAGAGGAACCTAGTGCCATTAGGACTTCTGATGATCTTGAGGAAAACCTTGTTTTTACCTCCATCAGTAACTTGGCTGCCCTGGTTTGCTCCCTTCACATCTGAACTGTTTAGTAGTATCCCTGACTTAGCTGGAGAGATATATCTAACCAAGTAAGCTTGTGTTCCAGTTTGCAAGGGAGTCCCTTTATCAGCTGAGTTCACAGGCATAGCCAATATTGGGTGGGTGGTCAGCACAGTCTTAGAGGTCGAACCAGTTGATTCTTTACTTACTGGCACAACAGGAAGTGGTCTTTGAACTAAAAAACATGTTGGCTGTGTGTTGGCCGTTTGCTCTCCCGATGGTGGCTTTACAGCACTTGATAAGAGAAGGGGCCCTTTCAGGGCGGAGGAACTGACAAGGAGGCGGCCTCCACTACTGCTTACTGCTTGCAGGAGCGATGTATGTCCTTCACCTTCACCACCTGAAGCCTGAGCTGACATTCCAATTCTGCCTCCATTTAATGTAACAGACAACCCTGTGCCTTTGCTAGGCCTTTCAATTCCTGGCTTCACATAGGACACATTCACTGTGGAAGCACAGGACTTTGTAATGAGTTTAAACCCAGGACTATTTTTCAGTTGGACCGGTACAGCATAAGGGGTCTCTGTGGTTTTAAGGAACATCTGCTGTTTTCCCTCAGGCATCTGCAAGATCCTAAGAGTTGTTTTGGTAGACCTAATAGCATCAGGTGTTGCGGCTGAAGATACCATCCTCTCTTTCTCGAGCTGCTGGCTTATGATAGCATCCGAGTGCTGTTCAAGTATCTTGCCCAAAACAGCTGCATTACTCAAAGTTGCGGTTCCTCTCTCGATCGCTGGAGAAACACTATCTTTTTTTCCTGACTCTGATAAACAGGCTGCTCCTCTCTCAGTCTCTGGCAGCTCTGGAATAGGTAAATCATCATCAACAGTAGCTATGCACTCATCAACCTCTATATCACTATCTGAAACCCTTTCAAGTGCTTCCTTGTCATTTGCTAAAACTAGATCATCCCCTGTGCTACCTTCCATGCTTCCTACATTTTCTTCTTCAGACTGTTCATTTGCAAACGGCGGGGATGCAGGTAGCGTCAAGCTCCAGTCCGAGGCTAGCTTTAGTTCATCAAAATCATCTTCACACTCATCTTCCTCCAAGTCCTCTGGTGAGTGTTCGTCACCATCCAGTGAATCAGGGGAACTGCCAAAAGAGTCTTTAGAGTAATTGTGAAAGCTAAACACCTCCTGACTTGGAGAATTTTGCAAAATAATTTCAGCCGTTGTGTTACAGTCTTTGGCATCAGGGGACTCATCTATACTTGTTCTGTTCTGTGGGCTTATGTCTAAGAGAGTCTCTCCATTTGGAGTAACACTCAAGGATTCATTATCCACAACTGCATTATATGGGACTTGCTTCTTGGTTGAAGAGGTGTCAGTGGGCAGCATAAGGTCAGTGAGGGAATCCGCCTGAGAGGTCTTTTCATTTGATAATGTAGGGGAAGAGTCTATAGTTGCTGTACTCTCTGCTGTACTCTTATTTGTACTTTCATCACAAATAAGTGGTTGTTTCTCTTCATCTTCTAAAACTGAAGACTGACTCTTTTTCACATGGCTTCTTGGTGAACTCTGCTCTATAATGTCCACACATGCACTAGACTCTCCAGTGAATTTATCGCTACAACTTTTATCATCCACTAAATGACCCATCTGGTCAACTGACTCGTCTGAGACAGCTCCGTTTGTGGCATCATCTGCAATGCAATTAGAAGTCAGTGCAGATGGTGGAGCATCACTTGCTGATACCAGCATTAAGTCAGATTTCACATCAGAATTAGTTCTGATGGATATAATCTCAACTGCAGTTGATTCGGACTGTATTGTTTCATCCTCACCTGTATCTACTACAGTTTCCAGTTTCGTGAAGGATTCTGAAGGAGCTTCTTTCTCCTTAAGCATATTTGTGGTTGTGCTCTCAACTGCAGTTGCGTCTGCTGAGTGGGGGTTTTTTGCAAATGGGACAGAAAGCTCATGTTCATGTTGTGGTGACTTCCTATCTGGATGACTTTCTAGGTTAATGCAAAGTGAAGCCTCTTTGGTAATACTGGAAACTAAATCTACACAATGTGGGTCTGATGGAGGAGTCAGTAACTGGCTAGATTTTTCTAAAGCTTCCATGCCAACTTGGTTTATAGCTAAACTAGTTCTATCCAGCCTTGCTTCAAGTTCTAATAAAGGTGACTGGTCCTCTGAATCTCTTTCTATATCTTGTGCCTCAACTCTGTTTGAAGTAGTGGAATCTATCTTTTTCTCAGAGTCCAGACCAAAGAAAGACTTCGATCTAAGCAACAATGGGGAGCAAAGAGAGCTAGCTGTCTTTTTATCATCCTCAGAAACATCGCCAGGTGACATTTCATTTTTGGTAGAGGGTTCCTGTTTTGTTGGTATGACTTTTAAAACTAAATGTTTTTTACCATCGACCATCTTAAAGCCCATGACTTTTGTGGTACAGTTAGGAGGGATAGAAATTTTGTTTTTGACCATGAGAACAGTTAATCCATTACTGTTGCTTGGATTCAAATTTGCAGATCCAGAACTGAGCTCGTTCTCTTGTATCTTTGGCTGTGGAGTAGTTGGCGTGACTGGGTAAGAGCACTGGGGTTCACTCTTGAGTGGACCTTTATTCCACAAGTTACTCTCTTTTTTCACACTGACAGCTCTTTCAAGGAATTGCTGTGTTTCCTCTAGTGTCTTCTCTGGATTAAACAACCTGCCACTGTGGTCAAGCAAACCAACTCCAGGAAAAGAATTAAGCTTTGTCATCCACTGAGGGTCCCTGGCTGCTCCAGTCGGACTCTTTTTAAGCAGCATTTTCAGTCCTGGAGAATTAACCCCAGAGTTGTCCTCCGTTGACTTCCACCTGTTTGCTCTATCCATTTCGTCTCCGTGAGCCACAGTCAGATGTTTACTTAAATACTCCCTCCGTGCAGCACCATAGCCACAAAACTGACATGTGAAAGGAAAAGTGCCAGAGTGAACTTTCCCGTGTGTGGGACTCAAGGGTGGATACCTTACACATTTGTGGCTGCCCTCGTTATGATAATGAATGTGCTGAACAAAGGTGCCTGCATCTCTGGTGGAAAAGTCACATTTTTTACAGCGAAACAGTCCATTACAGCTGTGGCACATAATGAAATGCCTGGTGAGTAAAAGTAGAGAGTATTGTACTCCATCATTGCAGATCTCACATGTTACCAAAGTGTCACGATGTCCAATGCGATGTCGCTGGAGAGAAGGGAACTCATTAGTGACGAAAGTACAAAGATCACAAGGATATGTTGGAAGTGATCCCTTGTGAGTTGCTTGAAAATGTTTCAGCAAGTCATTGGGGCTGTAAGTGGTGTCATCTTTGCATTCAGAGCAGCAAAAACTCAGTATCTTCCCAGAGAAAATAGCCCCTTGTTGCAGCTTACAAGGCGATTTCTCAGAGGCTTTACTTTCGGTTTGAGAAATATCAATGCCTGACTCCACGGACTGGGTTTCATCTTGATCACTATGGTCATTGTATGTTGTCTCTGATGTCTGATTTGCAAGCTCTGTGGAAGAAGGCCATGTCTGGACCACAGCGTCATCGTTGTCATCATCCTTGCTCCGGTCATGGCTTTCCAGGGGGTCATCTGGAGTGGCCTCCATGTTTTGTAGCAAATGTTCCTGCAAGAAAGAGGAAATCTGTCAGAAAGATTTATCTCTTCTTATAGACCTAGGCATACACTAAGCAGACACTGGAGAAACCTTTAGGGATGCACCGAATATTCAGCCACCGAAAATGGCAAAAAAAAAAGAAGCATATTTGGATTAGAGTCAACATGTCTGCCGCATGGCGCATTTCAATATATCTAAGAATGACACGCGGAAAGCCTTTTGTAAAACATGCAGTGCCACAAAGACTCACTCTGCAGTCATTTATCATATAAAATCAAAACATCCCAATCGCCACGCAGATTATGAAGCACAGAAGAGGCAAGAGCACACCCAGTCCATCTGTGTTTTTGAAAAGGCAAGAAAGTTTTTTCAGTGATTAAAGTTACTGTATGGGCTGTGTTTTTTTTTTTTTTGTCTGACACCGAAAACCCAAAGAAATTAATATACCAATTTTTTTTTGTAATATTGCCGTTATTGCTGGGACTGTGTACTTATAATAATACATTTTATTTATAGAGCGCTTTTAAAGATCCTCAAAGTCAAGCTTTGCAATTGCATAAATTAATATTCTTGGTTCAAATATGTATTTAGCATTCGAACAAAGCACAATATAAAATATATAATGGCCCCACTCATGAATAGCCTAAAAGCAAAGTAGCTGAAATATTATACAATGAAATATTTTCTCTCATAAAACAAGTGAATTCAAGTGCATTTTAATATTCTGAACGAAGTGCATTCAGAAGAAGTGCTTCAAAAACTGCTGAAAGATATAACATTCTCTGTAGGCCTATAACAAAACAGCGTACTGGAAAACTTTCTTGCCTTTTAAAAAACGTCCGGCACAGACAGAGTGGGTGTGCTTGAAGGGTCTTCTTTGCTTCATACTCTGCATGGAGATCGGGATGTTTTGATTTTATAAGATAATTTAAATCAAAACAATTTGATTTGATAACTATTCGGTGCATCCCTAATTGTTATGTTTTATGTAGAAACCATACTGAGTGATTTGTGCAAATGTATATTTATACATAAACTACAGGCCAGAAGTTAGTGCCCCCCTGAAATAAAAAAGATAGAATGCCCTTTCAAATTCTTATTAAAGAAAACATCAGAAATACTTCAAACAAATATAACTGATTGATTTTCAATGTTTTATAGTCTAGTAATACATTATTTCACCAGAAAGGCTCAAAACCTAGGTTTAGTGCACTCAATTCTTCTGGTTTACATATCTCTGGAATTCTTTTAATCTTTAGCAGGATAATGATCTTGTGCCAAAACTATATTCAGTACAAAGAAAAGCAAACAGTTTTGAGAACTGGTCTACCAAGCCTCCAGATGTTTCTCTCGTTGAGCTGGCATGGGATAAACTGGATTAATAAGTTCAAAATGAGCATCCAGCAAAGGATACAGAACTGCCTGTATGTTTGAAAAGGTGCTGGGAGGGTTTGGGTGCAGGTTATTTCCAAAAATTGCACAACTGGATGCCGTGTATCTGTGCTATTGTGATAAAGGCAAGGGGTGGTTATTTTGATGAAACTAGTAGATACAGGGGCAGCTGGTAGACTAATGGTTGGGGTGTTCACCCTGTTATCAGAAAGTCGTGGATTTGTATCCCAAGACTCCTAGTGGCACCTGCTTTACTTGGAGAATGGGTTAAATGCAGAGGAAGAATACTGTGTAGTTCACACCGTGTGCTGTGGTGTGTTCATGTATGACAGTATGGTCACTTTACACTTAACGCTATTTTTACACGTTACAAGTTTGGCATCCATTAAATTGCCCTTACAGTGTATACTGTAACATTATACCTCCCAACCAGTCAGCTATATTTGTTTTAAGTATTTCTAATGTTTTATAAACTCTAGCAACAGCATGGTTTAATACACTACCTCAACTTCAGATGCTCTTTTGGATTGTGAGCAACAGAGGCCAAAGAAGAAACAAGAACAGACACGAAAGTAAACTGTCATGCTGATTAAGCAAGGAAAACAGCATATTTGGTTTAGTGAAACCAGCATTCTTTAAGAATGCCTTGTCTATGTGACACAGTTCCAATGTAAGACAAAGCCATAAGAAACACTGTAAAAATCAGGAGCATCAAAATGATACCCAAAACTTTTTTTAAAAGAATCTTCTTTTGTAACTTATTTTATCTTCAAACTGAACCACCCACTGATGTATTAGTAATGTCTTATTATAATAAAAAATTTAAAGAGCAGCATATCTTAATCTGAATTTTCAGTTAACCCCCCCTCCTCCAAAAGATAAAATGTATGAAATAGCAAGTATAAACTATATCAATAGTATATTTGGTTTAGTGAAACCAGCATTCTTTAAAAATACCTCGTTGTTGTGACACAGTTCCAATGTAACAATATATAAATCAGGAGCATCAAAACGATACCCAATGCTCTATAAAACCTTTTTTTTTAACAATCTTCTTTTGTAATTTATTTTATCTTCAATCCGAACCACCCACGGACGAACTTGTCTGGATCATGTTTGGTAAAGATTTTAAACTATATAAACCAGGACTATCCAACAAAACAGTAACCGTTTATACTCAGAAGGCAATTCCTAATTTCTAAAATAAAAAGCAGAGGGCTAAAAATATTATTTACAACACCATTACAAAAAACAACCTTACATTACAGACTGTAGGTTTTTGTCCAGACAGTTTTTGGGTAATATGCATAAGTCTGCATAGATGTTTACCGATAGCATTCACTTTTCATGGATATCATCAGTCCTAAAGAATTCTGAACAACTGCATATTTCATTACAAATACGCCGTAATTAATCCTGACTACTAGATGTGTTGTATTATATTTTTGGCATTTTGCATACTCCTATTTCCAGCACACCTTCAGCAGATCACTTCAAACTCCATTTGGATCACATTTTCTCTCTGTGCCACAACACATTTCTGAGTGAAATACAGTATGAAAGAGTGTTTTCTCTCAATAGTAAGTGTGGTAGTGGAGAATGGAGGTAAAACCTTATTTGAATGCCGCTGCCACGCCCACTGGTGCATGGTGAGGCAATCAAAATTCAAAGGCTGTAGAATTTTGGTAACAAAGACTACAGCAAAGTGAGAAATGTGTCTTTTCAATGCAATAGTGACAGAAATCTTGATTAAAGTGACAGGACTTTAACCAATAAGGTGTATTGTGATTTCAGGCTGACTTTGGGTGATACACAATACACATATTTACTGTTGTGGGTGAAATATGGACATACTGTAAATTCTTACAGTACAACTGACACACGACTTGCAAAACTTATTTTTTGCTGAATCAGATAATGAAAATAAAAAATGCCATTTTAACATCCACTCTTAAAAATGTCAGGTCTTAACTAAACAGACAACCGAATTTTGCAAAGACTTGTGAAACAGTAGACTTGGTGCTGATGCAGGTAAAATACCAATGCTCATCGATGATGCATTTGAGATGTTGCACATCATTAAATCTTCAAGCAAAGAAGTCCAAAACTTCGAGCATGCCTGTTCCTATTTCCACAGAGTTGAACAAGCTTATCTGAGTGAACTTCTGGATGTGAGTCTCCATGCAGGCCAGTGAGGAGCACATAATTCAAGGTTAGCCCGTACATTTCACCGCAAGGCAAGTTTTTGGCACTTGTGGTGACTCTTCGTCCATAGTTGGAATGATGCTGCTTCACCATCCCTCCCTCTCACTCAAGGCAGCCCACGCCTGAGGAATGACTTGGGCTTCTGAAAGCTGAGGCATGGCTTTTTTTATTTGACATAACTACGAGTTAAGTTTTTGAGCGCGGCGGACATGCACAATGCACAGAAAAAGACAAAAAAAAAACACGGAGGAAGTGCCGTGAGAATAGTGCAAGCAACTTAGCCCCGCTCCCTCGCACCCCACGACCGACATACCAGACTTGGGCCGTTTAGAAAGGCCACGCAAAGTGAGTCTTTTAAGCAGCCCATTATTTAAGCAAAAAGAAAATCCACACAAAATAAAGCAAGTCGCCCCCACCCACGCAGGACATCACACGCTCAGGACGCCACCAGGAGTCGAGGAATAAGATGAGATTGCGAGCAAGTGTTCTCCACAGTCACGACAAACGGAGAAAACCGACGTGTATGTTTGAATGTTCAAGGAAAGCTTGTTTTAGATTAATTTACCTTTCTTTTCTCTTCAGGCTGGCAGGTCGGTGATGGCGGCCATGACAGTTCCATCCGGGTAACGCGCGGCTCTCTGAGTGTGAGTCTGTGTGTGTGTGCGCGTGTGTGTGTAGTGAAGCAGGAACTCAACATGGCTCTGTACCTGAAAGTCTCATTAGGTTGTCCTCCAACTCTTTCTATTTTGGTCAATTTCTTCCTCAGAAAGACAGTCAAGTGTCACCTTAACAACTAATTGTTGTAGCAGGAGCCCGAATGAGCATATTAGGTTTAAAACACGCTCTTGTTTTTGTTGTTGACGTTTATAACAGCACTATAAGCCCCAGCCCACTGAGTGAGCAGAGATGAGTGGAGACTTTCCGGGCGCCATGTCTGCTGCTCCACTACGGCACGCCATTTTACATGGCCGTCACCAAACTGCGTTCTTCTGTTTTGATCTCTTTAAACTAGCCAGTGTTAACATTTACCCCAACATCGATGTTAACGGAGTCTGTGAGTGCTTCTGGTTGACTTTGGAGGAAAAAACATGGCCTGTACTGTGTGTTCTTTTATTTGAGATTCTTAAATTGACTACAGATTTAAACCAGTTTCATCTTGACTACTGGTTTATCTTTGGAGCTGGTTTAATCCAGTTTCATCTTGACTACTCGCTTAATCCAGCTTCTTCTTGACTGCTGGTTGAATTCAGCTTCATCTTGACTACTGATTGAATCCCATTTCATTTACCAGACATTGCTGTGGCAGGGCAAAATCAACCTAAAAGACAATAGTAGTACAAAAATGTCACATTAAAAATTAATTTAATCTGTGCCCAGACTGTTTAATCCACATATTTTTTTCAGACTGGCTGCTCTTTCAGTGCCAGATCAACCTAAAGGACAATAAAAGTATATGTCACTTATAAAGCTGGCAAAATGAATGTAATCTTTGCTGATTGCTTGAAGTGTCATGTTAATACATTGTTGCCATTTTGCATAGATCGTTGCCATTTTTTGTTGATAGTAAGTGGGGTAGTGAAAAAATGAGGTAAATCGTTATTTTAATGCCGCTGCATCAACCACTGGTGCATGATGATGTAATAAAAATTCTTTTCAAGGTTGGCAAAAGTAACTCTTCCATCAAAGACTACAGCAAAGTGAGAAAATTCTGTTTTCAGTGCCAGAAATCTTGATTAAAGTGACAAAATATGAACCAACATGGTGAAAAGGTGACTATAGGTGATGCACAGTGCACACATTTACTGCCATGGGAGAAATATGTAGGAATTATCCCATCATTCATTCATTTTTTGTAACTGCTTAATCCCTACTAGGGGTACCCAGAGCCTGGCTTGAGGCCAGCTGGTAGGAGGCAGGGACACACCCTGGATGGGGCCACTGCACATTTGTGGGAATCATTACTGTTTATTTGCTACAGAAGGGACACAAAGCCCCATAACTGAATCTACAAAACAGGACATTCTAACAAACATTCTAACTCTTTTATATGCATTTTCTCAGAAGGAGATGCCATCTTCATAACTGTGGGCTGTAACACTGATGTACGTCGCTCTGGATAAGAGCGTCAGCTAAATGCCGTAAATGTAAATGTAAATGTAACGGCCACAGAGAAGCAGATCAGTTTAGAATATTCTCTTTTTTTGTTGACTTTTGTAACACCTCTATAAGCCACAGCCCAAGGAGAGCAGGCCTGTACAGTGCCCCTTGTAATGATTAGTAAAAAGGGTTGGAAAATATGCACCTTTTGGCAAAGTAGCTTCATCTCACTCTGAAACAATGAGAAAAATCCATGGTTTAATTGAAATAAATGTATTCAGAGAAACACAAATCCCTCATCAAGAAACAGTTGTTAAAAATAATACATGTGGCACAGTTATAACCACTCTCCTGCATTTGTACAACCTCCCTTTGCCAGTAAAACAGCACAGAGTCTTCCCTGAGAATACAGAGTAGGGCATCTGAGACCACTCCTCTACAGAATTTACAGGTTCTCACCCCCTCTTGTACGCTCTCCTCTTCAGCTCACCCACAGGGTCTCAGTGGGGTTCAGCTCAGGGGACTGAGATGCCCACGGCAGAAGCTTGATTCTGTGGTCAGCTGACCATTGCTGTGTTGATTTGGTCATGCGTTTTGGGTTATTGTCCTGCTGGAAGATCCAGTGATGACCCAGTTTTAGTTTCCTGGCAGAAGCAGACGGATTTTTACTTAAACATTTTATGCCATGTATCCTAACAAGGTTTCCAGGATAAACCACAAATTACAGTTGGGAGGAGATTCTTTGATTATAACCATCTTTCTATTTATGCCAAACGCATCTTGACTGTTTTTTTTTTTTTACAAAAAGCTCAATTTTTGTTTCTTCAGACCATAGAACCTGGTTCCAGTCACTTGTAGTACCGTTTTGCAAACTGCAGTTGCTTAAGTTTGTAGTTACCTGACAGAAAAGAAGGAATTGCCTTCTGAGTGAGTGACTATTCTGTCATACGTTTACATTTACGGCATTTAGCTGACGCTCTTATCCAGAGCGACGTACATCAGTGCTTAAGAAATCCACAACTGTTTC
>JBBPCW010000106.1:28400111-28411388 GCA_037974425.1 Phenacogrammus interruptus
TGTGTGTGTGTGTGTGTGTGTGTGTGTGTGTGTGTGTGTGTGTGTGTGTGTGTGTGTGTGTGTGTGTGTGGAGAGTGGGGATGAAGTCTGGAAGTAATCAGAGGGGCCGGGCTGAGGTCCAGCACCCCCTCCCCATGATGCAACTGGGAGTTTACAGGACGAGGGGGAGGGGTTCCGTCTGCTCTCTCTCTCTCTCTCTCTCTCTCTCTCTCTCTCTCTCTCTCTCACAGACACTTTCATGATTTCATACAGATTACAAAGACAAATGCACACCAAGCACTCAGTGTTTTAAATCAAGGCCAGTCTAGAGACTGGACACTCACACTCTCACGGTCCTGAGTGAGACGATTCCGAGTCTCCGACTGAGTAGATAAACCTGCAGTCTATCAGTTCAACGGTCAGGCCCGCGGTCAGTCTGGTCTGTGTGTGTTTGCCTTTTGGACCAGTGACCCAATGAGTAACTGAGTACACACATAGAGGGGGGAATGACAGGGTGGGGGTGTAAAGTGTAAATATGTAAATATGATTTCTTTGGCATCCAAAACTTGCATCACAGACTCCGGTCCAGTGACGGGTCGCTCACTCTCTCTATATATATGGTCTGGGGTCTTGAGTTTAAGTGCTCGCCCCAAGAAGAACTTCAGTCCTCCAGTCCAGCCCCAGAAGGGGGAGGAGGAGTGTGTGGAGACTCAGCAGTTCGTTTACCTCCTCCTCTCTTTGTCGTGATAAAACACACATAGAGACTGGAGCCTTCATCCTCTGCGCCGGGCAGCTCGTATGGGACAGGACCAAGAGAGGTAAGTGGGTCTACTCAGATTCATGAAAGCCTGTGACGGGACGGTGGGGAGCTGAGAGGGTGATGTTTATCAGAACAGTGGCGGAGGGTCTGTGACTGAGCCCGACAGTCGAGATGATAAAAGTTTAAAAACATGTATTTCGCTAAGTTTCGAGTTGAAAATGGCTCAGGCTACGCTGTACACTGTGACCTGGTTTATACTGGTCCAGTTTTATCTCGGAGCGCTGTTTTCTTTGTCCGAGTGTCCCGCGGGACTCGGGACAGTAAATCCCCGGCCGAAGCGGCAGATGCCCCGGAGCCCGAGCTCCAGGGGAGACCAGTTAAAGTACTGACGCTAAACTGGAGCAGCATTAATCCAATAAAACGTACCAATACACCTCTGCTACTGTAATGAAACAAAGACAGTAGAAGTGAAATAAGTGACAAACTTTAGTAGTTTAGAAGAAAGAAAACTCCTCAGATGCTGAATTCCCTGTCGAGAGTTGCACTATCTATCTACCTATCTATCTGTCTGTCTGTCTGTCTGTCTTATTAAATTGCATCACAATATCAGTCTCTGCTATATTGATGTATTGATATCACAGAAGACGGTGTATATATATAGGGAATTCTGCACTGGATGAGATTTTATACATATGTATATTTTTATATATTGTTTTTTGCAATACTTATATCAAAGCTGCAGCGAGCCTCCAACCAATCACAGCCCTGCAGACAGGGTAACAAATTCCAGCTCCAGATGAGTGTCTTTTGATATTCAGGTACTCCAACAAACCCTGCAAAAGGAAAAGTATTACAAATACTGCTTTGGTACTCTGTTCTTCACACATATTCTGGAGTAAAAGTAACAACATTTGGGGGAAAAAACCCCTAGAAATGTCTCATTCCATCAGAAGTAAACATAAGTATTAGCCGTTTGTGTCTGAATGGTCAAGATGACGAAAACAGCACTGTTTTGATGAGCGGTGGTGTTTGAAGCCTTTGAGTCCCACTCTATCACCCCTGAAATCCCCGTCCTGACTGTTTGACAAGATCATTACATGGAGTGAGTGGTGTTTACCTAAATCAGTGTGTCCCAGTTGGGGGGTGGGCTTCTCAGCAAGCTGAAATTGAAGCCATATAAATACAGGTCCAGAAAGAACCATCAACCCTCCTCCTACCAGCTTGACTTGGTTTAAATTATCCACTGAAATGCTTTGTGAAGTCGCGCCCCCCCCCCTGCCCCCCCAGCCTCAGAACTGCAGGGACTGATAAAGAGCTGAGCACTTGTGTTCTTTTCATCCGAACAGTTCACCCTTTTTTTTTCACGCCGCTGTAATATAATCTTATTTAAATTAAAATGAAACCCTCACACTTAATTGCTTTTCTGACAGAGGTGGTCTAAGGTTTTTAAATAGACTCTGGCTTCACCAAGCCAGAAAAAAGGATCCATTTTAGGTGGACACACTTGGCATAGAAAAGGAGGAATCGAACGTGGTGACAGGAAACCATCTGTTAGCTGATGAATTGTCACAGCGGCAGGAGGAAATTTTCAGCGCCGGGGAAATCTGCATATATTAATGCAGTAGTTAAAACACAATCAGTTTTAAATATTAACTAATAATTCTGTCTCAGGGGTGGTAATGGGGGTGTTAGTAGCAGGGGATACTGAAGTACATACACTTCACAGGGCTAAGAGCAGACAACAGGCCCCTGTAGACTTTTAGATAATGTTAATGGCACAGGATCTAGGTTTTTTAACTTCAAAAAGCATTAGACGTAATCACAAACCAGTTGGACCCATTATGTAAGAGCTGAACGACATTTGCTAGACGTCGCTTTTCTTGCTGCCTCTAAAGCAGCTTTTATAAAGTCCTTCCACCAGCTCATCTCCTGTAAATGTGCAGAAATACTATGAATACGTGATAAACAAGCCAGCGGATTCAGATTCTCACAGTGTATATGGACCTTTGGGGGAATATTTCTACCACATAACATTAACACTACTTTGTAAAAACGGACATTTTTCATTTAATCTAAAAAAACGTTTAATTTTTACGTTTAATTTTTTAAAAAGCGTTTAAAGTTTAATTCTGCTTTATTCTTACCAAGTCTTCCATGTTACTGTTTCGCTTTTTATTTTTAAAGAAGTGAACACAAAAGGCACGAGGGCCAACACAGACTTTTTAAACAAAAGGGAAAAGCACAGATGCAAATCAGATCCTGGGTAACGGTAGACTGACAACCTAGGTCCACCTAAACTGAACTTAAATACAAAACCCATAAAAGCATTCCCACCAATCACACCACTCAATCACTTAACCCCCAAATGAAACACAGGTGTACGAAATGAACCAAAAACCCCACACATAAACTGAAATAAGGACGACCCCTACAGGCCGTCCAACCACCCTTACAAGTGCTCTGTCCAGTAATAAGTGTGTGGATCTGCATCTTCAACAAATTTTTATATGACAATTTTTCTCAATAAAATGCACAGTTTTGTTGCTGTGCCCTTACGACTGATACGTCTACTCTGATTGGCGGTCCTCATTTAAAAAGCAGTCGGAGCTGTAACACTCTTATGAGTGTGTTTAGCCCAAACGTTTCTTGTATTTTATTTATGTCCCTAAAGTCCACTTATGTGTGGTTCTACATAATGCAGCCTTTAAGACTGGTTGGGTGCCCAGTCAGGGCTACAACACTTTTTATGACTTCAGCATGAATGATTGGGCTGAACTGCTGAATGAATGAGTGTATGTAAGTACACTAGGGGTGTAACGGTACACAGATGTCACGGTTTGGTACGTACCTCAGGTTTTGGGTTCACGGTTTGGTACGGTTCACGATACAGTAAAGTTACGCAACAAAAAGTTTTAAAGAATGAGGCTTGGTTTGTTTTCGTTTATATTAAATAAACAGCAGTGTATTAACCAGTAAACACACTCTCGCTTATATTTTCATGTATGTGTAAGGCAGCAGAACTGTTACGCCAGTAGGTGGCACTATTGCACCACACTAAGGCCCAGGTTTATGATTTACTCGCGCTTTTTGGTCCTTCTGTGATTCGGTATTACTTCAATCACGTCTTCTCCGTCGTAGCGTGTATTCTCCGAAAGACATCATGTACCGAACCATGACCCATGTACCGTGACGGTTCGGTACGAATACATGTACCGTTACAGCCCTAAAGTACACATATTGGTTTTTTATGGCAAAAATGAATAATTAATTTCTGTTTTATGCTGCTTAGTTTTCACCTAGACATAGACGTAAGTGCTATGTTTACAGTTTTTAAGTAT
Organism: Phenacogrammus interruptus; assembly: GCA_037974425.1. Taxonomy (NCBI): domain Eukaryota; kingdom Metazoa; phylum Chordata; class Actinopteri; order Characiformes; family Alestidae; genus Phenacogrammus; species Phenacogrammus interruptus. The sequence continues at coordinate 28,404,189 of JBBPCW010000106.1, forward strand.
AGATGGCAGAAAATTCTTCCAGAACAAAGGTACGATACCAGTGTGCTGTGGACAGACTGAATGTATGGGATATGACACAGAGCTGGATGTGCTGGCATTACTATTTCAGAGCAGTCTGCTCACTGGAGCCTTTCGTGTCTTTAATCCTCAGTCTGTGCAGAGAAACGGATGCCTTATAAAACTGAGCATTGCTTGAACAGACAAAAGGTGCAGGAAAGAATTCAGAAGGTGTCTCTTATTGGTGCTGCCAGTGCGGCATGACCATTGAAGCAGCTGCTGGCTGCGATTGTCCACAGTAACAGCCACATTCATCCACTCGTAATCGCCACGCTGTCACCAGCTGCACCCATGACATCATTAAACATGGGTGGCACATCCGTTATTCTGCTCTCTGTAGCTTGGCCTGGCATGGGGCCGTCATAAAGCAGACTGTACTGTCCATGGCTCTAGCATCTCAGGGTGCCCATGAGAGAATACTGCCCTGAGAATGGAAGCCCCGGGAACCGCAGTGAGGACAATGACTCAACAGTCTATCAGGGGGCCATGAACACTAAACCTGCCATGTGGGGAAACAATAGCAGCAGTGAATCAAATCCTCACGTAATCCTCCCTTTAGTTTGAGCGAGAGATGAAAGCTTGCCTGAGTGCAGCTTACACAGCCTAATACCCCAGAGATAAATACCCAAATTAGAGGCTGTCCCCTGAGCGAGCCAGTCATGAAATCTGTCTCTTCTGAGTCACTGGCTGCACAGCTGGACCCCTGCAAGATTGCCGCTCCTCCATGCAGGAGGCCAGTATAATCTGCAGCTCCTAATTTGCACCCAGAAGGTCAGAATGTTCAAACTAAAATAAAAAAGGCTCCAAGACTGTCATTTCAGGCCTAACTTTTGACCCCCACTGGCAAATTACATGTAATTTGCAAACAAGTCGGTGCTTTGAGGTGAGTGTTAGGAACTGAGGTGTGCTTCATTATTTCTTTAAGAATTTCTGCAGTGGGCTTGCGAGTCCCTGTCTCGTATCTGTAGCCCCCCGGATAGGCTCGCGACCCTAGTAAGGACTAAGCTGTTAAAGAAAATGAATGAAAAAGGATTAGATCGTTTCTGTGACACTTCATCAATACTGTAGGTCTATTATCAGTAATCACATGCAGTTTAGAAGAAGCATGAGCCATGGTAGCACTAATATTGGCTAACATCTTCCATCTTTCATTTAGGGTGAAGAAAATAACCGCCATCTTTCTGAAAAAAAAAAAAAAAGAACAAACCTCACAATAAAGAGATTCCCACTATTAACAATTATCTCCCACTACAAACAACATGGCAACCAAGGCGGTCTTCCTCCTGCAGAGAAAGTGAGCTTTGAATGAAGGGTGACTTATTGTTTCCCCTTTTCCTTTTTGCTGTAGTTGAAAGCTGAGCAGGGGGAGCCTTGGAAAACGGAGAAACTTTACTGTTGCAGTGTCTCCTTGGCGACAACTGAGTGATGATTTTACAGTGTGCACAGATTCGGACAGATCCTGCAAAAGCTCAGAGGACAAAAACAGCATGAGTAGCAGATAAAGCCCTGCTGGCCCCGAGGGGGTGATTCGTGGCTCATTTGGTGGGTTAAGTGAATAAAGATGCACTGACCCACAAACACCGGGTGTGCCAGCAGAGCGAGAGAGAAACAAACAGTGGCCTCAACCGGGTGGAATAAAGATGCATTGAAAATATAATAGGCTATGAAGAATGCAAACCAAGTAATCTGACATGATATATTGGGCCTGGAGGTTTCTCTTTATGAGGACTGCTCTGCTGCACACTGTATTTGCTTTCGTGGCAGGATTGTAAATCAAGCACATAATCTGGATTAACTGGCATGTCTCTATCAATACAGTGCGGAAGGAAAGGAGGGAAAGAACTAGATCCTGAAGGATGCGGCCACATCTGGTGCTTTCGGAACAGGAGCGGCGAACTTAAATTACTGTGCCTGGATTCGCTAAACAATGTCAGCAGGAGGGCAGTGGAAGCTCTAAAGAGGAGATAGTGAAGGTGTAGCTGTGGAGACGATGATGGCGCTGCCAGCAGTGGAAGCTCCACCTCTGGTAATGATAGATACAGGGCAATGAATGTTCTCATTGAAAAAAATCAGATACGGCAAAGCAGAACGCGAGATGCAGCGCTGAGGCCTGCTGGAGGAGCTACGGCGTGATTCCATTACCAGCCACTCAGCAGGGTCGGCAGCTTCAAACAGCCGTAAATGGAAGTTTAGGTTTCTATCTCACACACTGTAAAAGATCACTCCATAAGAGGAAACCCATTCATAGGCCTCTCACTGAAAGAGCCTCTTCTTAGATTCACGCTGGATGTCTGTGCTCCTTCTGCTAGCTCTTTTCCGCCCTGCTTCCCGCTGCGCCTTTAAAGTTACACAACAGCGCCAAGAAATCCTCTCCACGGCATCACCCCGTTTTTTTAAAACTACTGTTTTGCCTGGCTTTTAAAACCTTCACTGTTTTGGGTCATATAACAAACTGACGGGCCTCCGCTAATTCACAAATTGCACCGACAAAGCAAATGCTCCGAGGGCAGATAAATCACTGATCTGTCTATGAATGTCATTCGAAGTCCACTACTGAGCTTCCATCTTAATCTATTCCCAGCTGCCCTCCCTACTAATTAACCGCGGCTCTTCTAACAGCCGCCGCCCCCCAAAAAAACACAAATGATTTTAGCATCGACCTCAAATTAGCAAGATAATTAGTACCGTTCTTTGTATTCTGTTCCTGTGACAGGAAGACAAATTCTTCCTGAAAAGTGCTTGCGCACTTACCGTTCATCAGAATCATGAAGCTTTGGAAGCACATCAGTCCACCACAGAGGGAAAAAAATGCATTTAAGCTTTTTTTGTCCAAAAAGCTTAAGTGCTGCAGTTAAACAGTACGAAGCCTGGACTTTAATGGAGAAAACAGCATGCAAACGCTTGTGATTAAAACTAGAGGGTTTTTTTGACTGCAGGATTGTAAAGTAATGGTAATTTTAGCACTTAAAATGGGCTCTAATTAGCTGTGCTTTAAGTATTTGATTTGGGAAACGGGAAAGGAACCCCCTGAGTTTCCGGGGGACAAGAGCTTGAAGCTTACAGAAAAACTAAACTAGAGAAAGAAACGAAAAGTAATTAAAAGCATGTATATATCTGGTTGTAAAGAATGGGTTTGTTTGATCACTGACACAAAGTTTGCACAGCTGGGAAGAAGAGTTGAGTGAGCTGTTTCTGGCTCAATAATGTGGTATTTGTTCTAAACTCAGAGGCATCAGGATCCTGAAACATTCCGGCTATAATTTTGATTTATCGACGAGGGTGAAGGGAGGATAAATAAAATAAGGCATATAAGACAAGTAAGAAAAAAAAGTCCAAAAATGCGACTGGCTGAGACATGAAAATGAACTTTTTAATTATGTTTACCCTGAGACTCAGATACAGTCCGATTGTGAGCAAGTCATTACCCAGGATCACTTAGTGTTTTAATTTGTTTCTTAAAAAGTCTGTGTTTCGCAATTTCCTCGACTGCAACAAAGCAATTTCTATCAGTGCCTTTATGGTGCTTGTTATTTAGCCCCACAGTAACATTGAACTTTAAAGCTTATCTTGAGTTTTTAATGCATTTCTCCAGTAATGATTTATTATATGGTGTTGATGTGGGAATCGTTTTAAAATGCAGTGCTTCTATGAAATATACATCCGAATTATGCATTACACTCATGTAACAGAATACAAAAATAAAGTAGGCCTATCTGTATTCAGTTCATGTTACTTTTCACAAAGCAGTATAATCCAGTTCAAAATAAGGGAAAGGTTTTAGAATATATCTGCTGTGATAGAAGTCTATATGTTAAAGGATGTCCTTATTTTTTTGTTTTATTTTTGATTTGGTTTAAATCACTTTTCCTTTGGCTCTATAGAGCCCGACCTTTATTGCGCCATGGAACATTTTCATGTAAAATAATATTTTCATGGACTGGTATAGATACAATAACAAAAAAAGTGTGTTTGTTTTTTACTCGTTTTTGTTAGCTTGTGGGCTAAATTTTTGATGTACCATATCATGTGACTGAGATGAGGTTTTTTTTCAAAATAAAAGATCAGTAAAATAAGTAAAATATTCCTATTTTGTCTTTCTGTGCGGCCAGTGATACATTGTAGATCAGTACACAGTAAGTGGTAGATCGGTATCTGCAGCCATAACTGACTGTTGCACTTTTTGCATCCTGACAATATAATTTTTCTAAATTGTGAACAAAAAAATGGGAAATCATTTCATTTTGAATGCAAGGTGTAATAAAGACTCTGTAGGCAACAAAGATTTCAGCTTCTAATATAATAAACATCAGTTTGTAGCTAAAATGGGGTTAGCTACAAACCTTCATAGGATTTTAACACAGCTGATTCCTTTGCTGGTCTATGCTGGCCATCATGTTTTGGTTTGTGTAGATGGAAATACATTCATTTTCACAAGCTTTTACAAAGATTTTTCTCAAGGTGATAACATTGGTTAATTCGGTAGGCCTGGCTGAATTTTTATGCTGTGAAATTTAATCACAGTTCTTTGCCATTCCATTAGTGTATAAAACAAGCCCATCAAAAAGAACTTGTGGTTAAAAAAAAAAAACTTAGGGATTCTGGTCTTTTACATGTTTCTAGTCCATTCATGTTGATATTTTATTCATGGTGATGCAGATGCAAAAAGTAAATGCAGCATTCACCACCAGAAAATAAAATAAATAAGTAATAATACAGCATAGATGTTTTACACAAGCCTTTCAAGGGTGTATTTTAAATGTATTTTCGAATACTTAACTCAATACATATATGAGATTGTATTTAGTATTCAGCCTAGTTTGGCCGGGAAGTACACTAAATTGTAAAGATACAGATATAAAGAGACATAGTGTTGCTAAGTCAGCATACATTAAACCAAAAAGGCTACTTCAGAGGAATATTTTTAACACATATGAACTAAACTGCTGACCACAGTGCTTTAAGGTTGCTATTTTTCCATCATTTCATCGGTGTTTAGCTCCTCCATTTTCTGTTTCACACAGCATTACCGGATAATATTATCTATCAACACAGTTGTGGATTGTGGATATCTGAGTATACTTGACTTAGCTCTCACATCCTATATAATGCCCTGCATTCACTGGTACATGTTTGTCTGGTGTAAAAGATATGGATGATCAAACATACTTGGATCCGATAGGATAGAGTCCGTCTTAGGAACAAACTGGTCACAGCGAAGCCCACGGTAACCTTCTTTACACCTAGAAAAGAAGAGAGAGCATTTTCCATTATCCAGAGAAAGCTTGTGTAGGCGTTGAACTACAAAAAAAATGTGTAAATATCGCAGGTAGTTACATCTAGCATTTTTTTCATCTAGCATCTTACAAGCCACTTTACATGCAAGATGATTCAGCCGTGCTCTTCAAGCTATTGTCACTTATTTCAAGTAATCTTTACCTTGAAAATGATCTCAAAGACGGGTAATTTTACTTATTGCTTGAGTTTATGTCTTAAATACCACAGTCTTTCATCTCAGAGCGAGTGTGAGGAACGTACATGTGCTGGCAGTAAACACTAAGCGGGACGTGGAAGTGTGTGAGAAGAGAAGGGATAAGAATGAGCGAGAGAGAAGAGGAAGGAGAAGGACAACTAGGCGGGTTTGGCCACAGCTCTCTGGTGCCTGCACTTGCACAGATAACACAGTCTCGACACTAATGTCACTTCCCTGAGGAGCTACGGGGCTGGATGGGTGTGGGAGTCGTTTGATTGGGCTCTTGCTGCAAGATCCATGAGAGACAGTAGTGCGCATGCTGGAGTGCCTAAGTAGTTGGGGACTACAGAGACTAGCTGTCCTCCAGCAATCTCTTGGATTCTACTGCTGTGTAAGGGATATTTAGCCCTTCCTAATTCCCCCAACCCCCTCCCTTCCTCCTTCTCCTGCACTTCCAGGCCTCTTTTAGCCCTCCAGCTGTTGGACTTCTGCCTGCAAACATGTAAATACCCATCACCCCCAATGTTGTGGCAGCACAGCCACCACTGTTTGCCTACAAATCAGTTCATTTCCGTTCCTTAAAACCAGCATTTACAAAAACACTCTCTTGTGCCATGCATGAAAATCACCCACAAACCTCCACGATCACAGGCCTTCTTGGCATAGCACTAATGCACGCCAGTGACAATTCCTACTAGCGATCAAAAGAATAAGCTCACAGACGTCATGCCTAAAAATATGACCCAGCAGAATGAACTTGCGAGTTTGAGCTGAAAAGCGCCATGACAGAATTTATGCTCTTTCATCTGGCTTCATTTCTCGTAATTTCCTGAGCAGCCTGGCTGACAGGCAATCGGCCGACTGTGCAGAAGGCTGTCTGTGTGTCTGGCTGGGAGCAGCGTGACTGGAGGGTATGAATGAAAAGACCCCGTGTGCCCAAAGCTAGCATAGGAATAAATAAGTCCACTGTGTAATTACAGTCACAGAGAGGGGCATTACATCAGCAGCCGTGAAACAGGTGAGGCTGATGGGGCTCTGTTTAGTCCCACAGCTCTCAGATTGCCTTGTTAAGTGAGCCATGTGTTAATGGCAAGACAAGGTAATCCCCGTTGGATCACTATGCAATAAAAAATAACATGCCCTGGGATCTTCACAGGTTCTAGATCTATGTATATATATATTTTTTTTATTGCATGGTTGTGATTAATTGCATTGTTATACACTAAAGTAGTATGGCGCACTTTTATTTATGCAAGAACGTTTGGTCTGCAAATATTTCAAATAAATAAGGACAGCAGTGTTCCCTTTAATGCAGTTACACAGATACAGTTCAAAAATTAAACAGTAATGTAATCAAATCAAATTTAATATGGACAAAAGTAATGGGATACCTGACCCCAGCGAACACCAGACAGACACTCATGAGCCGAAAAAACCAACAAACTTTCAAAATAAAATAATTAAAAAATGAACGAGCGATAAAATAATTGATGGCGCTAAGTAAAGAATGTGTTAAGGCGATAACAAACAGAGAGAGTGAGTGTTAGGCCACAGCATATGGAGACATACATTCATGGACTCAAGGTCTCTGTAATGTTTTAGTGAGTGGCAGCTGTAATTATTTGGCAAGCGCAATGCCATTTCCAGCTAGTAATTGTTTTTGAAGCTTGTGG
>JBBPCW010000106.1:28447493-28458056 GCA_037974425.1 Phenacogrammus interruptus
ACGTATTTATACAAATAAATGATACACATAAAAATGGGGATATTTTAAAAATATAATAATGGGGTATCTTTAAAATACTGTAATAAATGTAAATCCAATGTGTACTCACAGCTTTATTAACAGCATTGTCATAACAACCAGCCAACAACAGAACAGGGTAACATCCACGTTTTTTTTTCTGTGCAACCACACGGACCGGTACCGGTCTGTGGCCCGGGTGTTGGGGACCACTGGTCTAAATGGCGCCCGTTTAGTGCATAGTGTCCATCGTTCTGCACTGCGTTTTCTGGCTTGGTTTTCAGTGTGAGCGCACTACGCACTAAAATCACGCACTAAAAGTGCGCAAGTGCGCGATTTCTGACACAATCTATGTTTGTAATGTTATGATCGGTGTTTGCTAGACAGGATATGTTCTTCATGAACTGAGCTCAGCAGGCTAGACAACATCTAAGCACATATGCAAGGCCAAAATAAAGAATGGATTGAGTACATTACTCTCATCTCCTAATTTGAATGCTTTATTAAAGCCATTTAGAGAGAAATGAAGCTTTTTAGTATCATGAAAATAAATCCATGAGGTGCAAATGCTAGTTTTCAGCTGAATATATTTTGATTTACAAATTAGAACTTGAGGTAGTATGCCTACAAATGAGAAGCAAAGCACGTGTCTTGTATTACAATGCGTTTGATGATGTATTACACAGTTCCTGCCCCGTGTATTTTCTATCCTAGAGAGAGCAACCTGCCCCAGAACCTAACACTGGCTTTGTTCTTTTGATCTTGATGCTCTGATATAAACACAATGCAGTAATGTAGCGTATGCATGCATGATAATGGTGCACATGCATGGTGAAAATTAAGCAGGGCATGAGTAATGATGCCAAGTTTACATAAGCATTAATCAACAAAGGGAGAGCCTAATAGTTACTCGATTAATCACAGACAGTGGCTGAATAGATAGAAATGATAAGTTGCAGCCCCAGTTTTTAAAGATTAAATAAGTCTAGGTGTCGTTTTAAATAAAATCCCTTTTCTGGCATTGCGCACTAGGAATAATGGTTAAAAAATTTAAACAAAAAAAATTAGATAATAGATTAGAAACATTGTTAAGAACACATTTTGATACATTTTAAAAACGTATAGTTTCGGCCATTTTACACTGCTATCATTGTTTTCCACATTTCTGAGCCTCCTAAGGCAGTGGTCCGCAACCTTTATTTGGTCACAGACCGGTTTAATATCAGAAACTATTTTCATGGCCCAGCCTTTATGGAGTGGCAGATAAATATACGTATTTATACAAATAAATGATACGCATAAAAATGGGGATATTTTAAAAATATAATAATGGGGTATCTTTAAAATATAATAATAAAGGTAAATCCAGTGTGTACTTGCAGCTTTATTAACAGCGTTTCCATAGCAACGAGCCGACAACAGAACACGGGTAACATCCATGTTTTTTTTTCTGTGTAGCCCGCAGACCGGTACCACATGACCCACGGCCCGGTACCAGTCCGCCGCCCGGGGGTTGGGGACCACTGTTCTAAGGCATACAATAGCTATAGAAAAGAATCACGTCCTACAAAACATTCACGTTCTGTTTACTTTGCCACCTGAAATGAGAACACACACAAAAAGCCAACTGTATTTACTTAATGAGACGCATTACTAATCCTACGATTGATTAAAGGATCACGCCACTCCTAAAAAAAACCCCATGTTGCACACAAAGCTAACAAGGCTTCCACCTGTGATCAGCTGTGATTGTTTTGATTTGTTCAGCAAATCAAACAGCGATTCCTGGAGCATTCCAGTGCTTGGTAGTGCAGCTGAAAGCAAACAAACAACTATAGGTGTCAAGTCACTGTCAAAAGATCTTAGAGACAAAGTTGTGGACAGGTAGGAAATTCATTTATCAAAGGCTTTATCTATTCCTAGGAACAGAAACATTCTATGATTAAAACCCTCCTTTGATCAGGCAGTCCCTTCAAACTGTATAGCAGAGCAAGGAGGAAACCGTAAAGTGTCCATTTGTCACAAATGAACACGCCGCAGGCGGAAATTCGTTCTCTGCATTTAACCCATTCACCAAGTGGAGCAGTGGGCATCCAGGAACTCAGGCCCAGGGAGCAGTGTGTGGGGATGGTTACCTCGCTCAAGAGTACCTTACAGGTGCCATTAGCAGTCCTGGGATTCAAACCCATGACTTTCTGATTGCAAGAGCAACCCCAAACCACTAGGCCACCAGCTGCCCATTAGGAGAAAGTTACTCAACTCCCTAACCTTCAGCTGCCCCAGAAACATCTTGGGGGTCCATCTAGGATACCCTGGAACCTCCGATTAAAAATCTGATGCTCTATTGACAGAGCTATCCGGGCCCATAAACTGGTCATAAAGGCTACAAAGAGGCGTACAGGAATAGTTTTGAATAGTTACAGGAATTTATGGCAAAGAGTGGTCACTGAGTGTATGAGACAGAAAGTACTTCACAAACATATCTTGTAAAGGAGGGTTGTAAGCAAAAAGCCTCTCCTTAAGAAAGTCCATATTAAGTCTAAATATACCTTGACGGTCAAATGGGAAAAAGCGTTAAGGTTAGATGAGACCAAAATCGAACTACTGGCATCAACATCAAATGGTACATCAGGGGGAAAGCCATTACAAATCACTATTCAAAGAACACCATGTCTGCTCTAAAGCATGGCGGTGGCAACATCCTGTTGTTAGGTGTTTCTCTACAGCACAGACTGGGTCACTTGTCAGGACACAAGGAATAACGGATGGGGTAAAATACCTTAACATTTTGGAACAAAAATGCTACCCTCTACCCACTGGGGAAGAAGGTTCACAGCTAAACTGGCAACACAGAAAACGTGAATGTCCTTGCATGGCCTAGTCAGAGCCCGGAGTTAAACGCTACTGAACTGAAGATATCTGCAGTCCAAAGGTCACCATCCAATTTGGCTAAGCTTGACTAGTTCTGTAAAGAGGGGGGCGTAAGAGAAGTGTAGATGCACAACGTTGGTAGAGATATATCCCAACAGACTCAAGGCAGCAATTAAAGCAAAAGGTAGCTCCACAAAGTGAGGACACAGGTTGGGCAATCCTTTATTTATTTATCTGATTCTATTTTCTTTCTTTCGTTATTTTCTGAACTGTTGTATCATATCTTTCACTTGGATCTTATAAGTTGCATTCAGTCAGTTTTTGTGTGTGTTTGTCTTCATTTCATGCTGCAAAGCAACAAAATGTGAAAATGTTGAAGGGGGTGATTCTTTTCAATAGCTACTGAATATTTCTCTTCATGTTACATTGTTGCTGATAAAGCACAGCTCCTGACTAAACTACTAGCATCTGTCTCCAATATAAAGGGATGCATGAAATCAGCAAATCTGAGAACAGGTGCAACTGTAAGCTTTTCCTTTAAAGCATCAAAGCAGCTCTGACGCTCTGTCTCACATAGCACTTGCCCCAGGGGTTTTGCCAGCATTAACATAAAGATTGTGCTGTGGTCCAGCTGTCTGAGGAAAAACTTTCTGTATATCTCCTATTATAAATAACCGAAGGAAGCTCTTTAGATCACTAAATATAGATGGACCCAGTCTCTGTTTGCTGGTTGTCACTTTCCTGGGATGGATGCCAATTTCAGCTACATTAACTTAACTTTGTACTGCAGAGAAGGACATTATTGTCCAGTGTCCCCTAGCCTCTTTGTGTCATCTCATTACTGTAGCTTTTTCTGGTACTGAAAAGTAACAGGGTATCTGCACATTTCTGATGCAAGACCTTTTCAACACCTTTAAGAAGAGAAATTAAGACCATCACGGCAGCACAAAACACAACAGCCTAGAATTTAGTTGATTTCAACAAGGTACAAACTGTATAAAAGTCTTTTTCAACCAGCCACGATACTTCTCTCACTGAATTAGCATTTACCCATTTATCCATTGATCCAATCTACACTCATGACTTTAAGGGAAAGCAGCAGCTGCACACATACAGCACTATTTATTTTCTTTCTATGGCATGCATATAGGTCTACGGTGTACACACTGCCCCCTGTGCTATAGGCAGTGATGTGCGCTGTTAAAAAAAAAAATTAAATTAAAAAAAAAAACAAAAAAACAACAGATATCATGCTTCATTTCACCCTAGAATTAAAGGGGACCTATTATGCAAAACTCACTTTAGTTATAATAGGTCTTATGGGTCATACAAAACATGTTAATGGAGTTGTTTTCATAAAATCACTCCCACATAAAGAGATATCACCAGCTTTATTCTTCACAGGATTTGTCAATTTGCATAGAATTTGCTTAGCACCACCCCTCACTCATCGAGACCCCACCCAGCCTGTTGCTTATCACCCCTTTCAGCGGCCATCTTGGGTCTTTGCAGCTCCTGAATTTAAAAGCTCAAAAATAATTATTTTTGTTTGCGGTTGGACCCATTTCAAAGCTAAGACTCTGAAGTTTCACGTACCAGAGAAAAAATTCTATAAACTTAAGTTCAAACAGCACCTCTGGATTGTATGCTTGCTTGTGTTTTATGTGCTGAATCACTCGTACCTGATCACTGCAGTGATCACTGCCCAGCTGGCCAATACTCGCTCAAAACACAATAAAACAACCTCCACTATTAGTTAAGGCATAGAAATTGGCATGAAAATACACCGATCACAGCGTAAAATGCGTTTTGTTCCTGTGAATGCATAAGGTACGGATTAGTTGAAGATCCGCTATTTTGTCTGCTAGTGCTGTGTCTACATGCAGAGGCACGTCATGTGTCGTTGACTGCAAAGAACAGCACACATCCTTAGACTTTCTCCCAGACAAAGAAAACCGAAGAACTTTCATTTAATTTTGGATGGCCATGTCCCAGCAACAATCGGTTTTGTTCCAACTTAAAAAGTTCCACCTTAAGTATTTTGAATAAGCAGCTGTGAAAAACTTGTTCAGCGTCATGGAGGATTTGTATCTACTGTCTGTGACAAGTCAGCGGATGAGGGAGATGGAAGTACTTTCAAATAATGACTTTTGTATTTCTATCGCAGTTAAGTGTGAACTAACTTGCTTGATTCATTCCGCATGTGTCAAACGAACAGCGTAAGGGGTGGGCAGGGCATGGTGGGTGGGCGGGGCATGGGAGGGGTGGGCGGGGCATGGGAGGGGTGGGGCGTGGCCAGCAACAGCTTATTTTTTCAGGGACAGAGCCTTGAAATGACTCCTTTTGAAATTGACCAAAGCTGTGAAGATGAAAACTGGTGAGTAATTTTGTGCAGAGAACTTCATGGACATGTTTTGTATAGCCCAAAGACTTATTATAACTTTAAATTTTAAAGTGAGTTTTGCATAACATGTCCCCTTTAATATAATGTCACCCATTTTAATTACAGACTTTTCAATACTTTCCAAGGCCTTAAAAACGTAAAACATTTTTAAGGCTTTTTAATACTTTTCAAGGATCCGCGGGGACCCTGAGTAAGCAAATGCATCAAAGTAATATTTAAATGTACCATCACTGTCTGGAAAATTAAACATTAAGCGTTACTTGCATTACCCTTTAAATGTTTGCTGGTCCATTATAGATTAGTGGTCACAATTTATTTCCCTAGTGATACAAAGTTCCATTCCAAACCCAATCTGACACCTGATCCTAATAATCAATGTTACTGCAACACTCTCTGCAAACCTCTGGGTTGATACTGAGCTCTGCTGGAAAGTTGATTGCCAGCAATAGTGTTGAAGACCACTAATGCACACCAAATCCTTATTGGACTTGTGTGGTCACACAGTTCATAAAAACACAAAAACCAAACCTTGGTAGATCAAAAAAGGTCTGAATTTACTTTAGTAAATATATGAGCTACTGCTCTCTTGACTCAACAGCTTTGACATGTGGTCATTGACCTGTATTGTGACGGTAGAACTCAGACTGTGATACAGGCCATAAATTCACCAAGTTGGATTTCATGCTTGACCTTATTGTCTTTGCAGTTGACTTCACCCTCTGCAGCAAAGACATCTGGGAACATGAACAGTAAATAATGCCCATCACTCTGCCTGTCATTCAACAGCACCACTCGCTTTTCTACAGTTGGAGCAGGATTAGGATTTTCAGGTCAATCAGGTTTATTGTCATTTCAGCCACATACACAGTACACAGGGAAACAAAACAACGTGCCTCCAGAACCACAGAGCAGCACATAAACAAAGACATCGCAAGACTATAGGAGCACAGAGCACAAAATATACAGACTCCAAAGACAGCGAGAGACAGAGTGCAAGAAATAAGCACAACCAGACAACATTTAGTGTAGTTGACAAAAGCAGCTTAAGCACGAGTTTGAATAAATGCAGTACAATAACAGATGCAGTATTCTAGCAGGGGAGCCATTAAAATGTGCAGAAATGCAAATATAGAGGTAGACAGCAGTATAAAATAAATAAGGAGGGCGTTGGGGTGTAAACAGTTCGGTCTCTATATACATTCAAGAAGTTCAGTTCAGGGGTGCATTTGCTTGTCTATCTCTGTGTGTGTATTTACGTTCATGGTGCATTTTATGATTGTGATTGAGGAGTCTTGACAGGCTGGACCACTCGGTCAGTGGAGGCCTGTATGCTACAGAACTTCTTTAAGCAAGTTCCTCCGGGATAAAAAATAAAGTTTCCTAATTCTGATTCTTATTCTGCCAGATGGGATGAGGGAGAAAAGTGTGTGAGGGGTGTGTTCCCAGAGTAGATTCCATGAAGTAATCTGTCAGGGATTTGACCACCCATGTCATGCTGAATCGTCTCCAAAGCATTATAGAACCCAATATCTCTGCGTCTGTTTATTTGTGATACACCCAACATTAGGCCAGGCACCAAACTATTCTAGGAAGTAACACATCCTCCAGGAAAGCGATTGGCTGCCTATGCTGAGGCTGTCTCACTACTGAACTGAAACAGTGTGAAAACGACTACAAGGCTTTGAGGTAAAGGGAGCAGTTTGCAGGCTGCCAGAACTCTAACGGCACTCGACTTCATGTGCTTGCTGACATCCCACGGCCCACAGCAATTTCGAAAAGGGCTGCAGATGTAGTGGTTTGGAATACAGAAGCTCAATTTTGTATCCACCTGATTACACTTGTTCAGATAATGATGATGAACTGATCTGTTCATCAGTGGCTCTATTAGGCACCAGGGGGATGAAGAGAAGAAGTGTATCAGACTGAAGGTTGGTCAATAACAGGTAAGAGATGGGAATATTCCCTCCCTTCACTGTGATGTGATGAATGACTTAACTGTATGCAAATGAGCAGCACTGAGTTCAGGGCATCACTAATGATCAGGCTGAAAGATGCAAACTGGTGCTCCCTGTGGTCTGGTTTGAGACCTGGGGATTGGTGGCACAAAAGTAGATTAAGTCTTGTTTGTGCAGGGAGGCGATTATTTATAAGCTAGCTTAGCTTATTGTAATGCAAGCAAATGATGCTTCTGCTACGGCTAATTCTGCCAACCCTGAAACATCATCCAGCCCACAACCATAAGCAGTGAATGATTTTAAGTAGGCCAGCGCTGCAGCAGATAGGATCGACACAAAAAACAAACAAACAAAGATAGTAATCCTGCTGCCTTTTCTCTGTGTATCTGCTCGGATACTACGTACATATTCCAGGTCTCCGGTGTTTTGCATAATTCAGACAAGGTTAAGTTCCTATATGCATGTTGTGTCTGCAAACAAAAACAAAAGCCCACTTTCTACTGTTTACCTCCGAGACAAGGTTCACTTATATGTTACGCAAAACACATAATGACTACTTCCTCTAGGTCAACAAAGCTCAATTACAGAACACAGGGAGACATGTTAATTGGCACTTAAGTAATGCCTAGTCTGTAATAGCTATGTGATATTCGCTGTAACGTTAGTCTCTCTCAACCCCACTTTAATAGCAATTTCCCATTTGAAACATCTTTGCCCTCCATTGTGTGTTCGCAGAACTGTGGCAACTGTTGATTAATGGACATGTAGCCATACAGATTGAGCCTCATTAAGGGACGTCCAGCCTTTTTTTTTTTCTGTGAATGGGTCTGTGGACGCAGTAGGAGAGAGGGGGACTGAAGCTGGCATGCCAATCACGCATGTCCCTCCATTGCTGCCCCTGACCCCTGGTCAGAGGCAGACAGCCGAGCTGAATTATTTACGGATTCAGCCGTTTCAGATCAGACAGAAAAATTGTTGGCGAACACATGAATGTTTAAACACACGCCACTCTTGTGTCTGAAGTGCTGCTTAGGTCTCTAATTTGAGCAGAGATCTGAAGTCACCATGGATAAGACAACAGCATGAAATCCAATATAAATATTGCAGGGCACTTCGCTATGCACTGACTGGGTCATTGATTGTGTAGAGGGCAGTTTGAGGCCTTGCTATGGAAAATGAAAGCATGAAGAAGAGAGAAGGGAGGGGGGAGACACACAGGGAGCGAGAGAGAGAGAGAGAGAGAGAGAGAGAGAGAAATGGGCAGATACAACTCTGCAGTTCGCATGTTTTTACTAGGTGACATCTTGAGAAAAGATTAAACTTGATCCCCTGTTCAGCACTGTCAGCCAAATCCGTTTTTTTTTCTTTTGTTTTAGTTTTTTTTTGTTGTTGTTGTTGTTGTTGTTAAGCTCCTCTCCTTTGTGTTGTCCTCTGTGTATTTACTGCAAACGAGCACATTCACACAATCCTACGCAAAAACACAAACACTCGCATGTACATACATACAGGCATCCAGAAACACGCTCTCACCTGATTCTACCCTATTGTTGTGAGAAATATTTATGCAAAAAAATGTGAAGAGAGAGAAAAAAAGAGTCAACAGTGCGCAGTAATTCATGGCTTTGCGGTGCATTTACTTTTCTTCCTTGCTTAGGCAGTAGGAACACAAGATTACCTTAATGAGATGGCCTGGAGGGGCTCACGTGTACTTATGCAATGCTGTTGCTGATGAAAGCAAGGCAACACTGAGCACATTATCGATCAAAAGCCCCACTGGAAAGTTCCACCTATCGTTCTGCATCATGTAATCTAATCTCGTCTAATCGACCCACTCTGGTCCCACGTCCATGAAGGCCCTTGAAAACGTGCAAATAATGAGCCGCTACGTTTCAGTCTATTACAGCTGTCCAGACATCACTACCAAGGAGACACAGCAAAATGTCAGAGTGGGACAAGGTAGGGTACACTTTTAGCGTAGCAATAGCCTCAGTCATTAATGCAGCACCCTAGGACTTACACTATCTTGGGATTTAACGAGGCCTCACCCTAGTGCTGTCAGTGGCACGCCACAGGCATTGATACTTCAACCACTGACGGTGATTTGTCATTTTGTACTTGGTCATTAGCAGCCAGACAAGCCCTAGGACCACTTTTTTCTCTTTATGCATTTTGTCTAAGGGACAAAAAAAGCCATTTTTGGAAAGTGCCCACTCACTCATCACATTCTTTTTTTTTTTTTTTTAACCTGTCGTGTCTGGCATCTTAGCAGACAGATCATGAAGCTGGGTGCCTTGGTGTGCCAGACACCTTTGCTTTGCCAAGTGGGGCATGAAAGTGTATGCCCCTCTTGTGATCTGAATTTTTAATTTATTTAATTATTTAGATTAAATTAAGCCTAATCAGACAGGGGTACAGAAAATACAGTGTGGGGGAGGAAAGGAAGACTAAAGAGAGAATAAAAGAGGAGAAAAAAAAAATCATCACATTCTGGTTACCTGAGCAGCACATCAGCTTTGTCCTATTGTCTGTTTCTTTTGAGTATGACTGTGATTTGAATTATGATATTAAGCATTTGAAACAGGACTATTGCTACATATATGCTACAGGCAGGAACACGTTTTAGTACAGGGGTTTCTTCACCTTTTTGATGGCAGAGCCAAAATATCCTATGCAAAACAGCAGCCATAATGATGGTAGACAAGTTAGCGTAGTTACACAACAGTGCTGATGTGATTTACTGGAGAGTTCTAGGTGTGCAGTAAATGGTTACATTGACGCAGTTAGTTTGTGAAGGTCTGATCAATTTGTACTTGTAATTACATCCATTTGTAATTGTCAGAAATGTATATTTGTCAGGAAAGTGATCTATTTTTTGGCCTGACACTTTTTTCTCACGTTTTTTGTTACTTTTACCTAAGTCATTATTTCACTGAAGTAACAATACTTTTACTGTAGTATGAATTGAGGCCACTACTCTCTTGTGCATAACAGAGGTAGTACTTTTCCTTTCATCTAGTGTGCTGACGTCAGTGTTAGCATTTTTGTAGCATGGCAGTTATAGAAAAAATATGCTGAAGGCCCCTGGTGAAATATATAATTATATAATTATTTATATGTATATATGATTTTATTTTGCCTGTATTTTACTATGTTTACATTTACGTTCATGGCATTTGTCAGATACACTTTTCAACAGCGACATACATGGGTGCTTTGTAGTCCACCAAGTGTCCATAAAGTGTTACTATTAGGGCTGGGAATTTAACGCGTTAATTAGATTAATCACAGAAAAAAATAATGCATTGATATTTTTAA
>JBBPCW010000106.1:28805294-28819134 GCA_037974425.1 Phenacogrammus interruptus
CCTATTCATTCCCTATGGGACTTTTTTTCGCCCGAAAAACGCGAATAACGCGTGAACGACAAAACGTATCAAAAAGCAGTGAACAAGCACGCATCTGCGGATCAGGCCCGACGGCGTCTCTATCTTGAAAGCTCTGGGAGGAGTAGGGGGCCATAAAACGGGTGAAAGGAATAATATTAAGGAAAAAGAAAAAACTTAAGAAGAACAATAGTGTGCTTCCTCTGCAAGCACACTAATTATAAGTGATGAATGGAACAGCTCTCACTTATTTTCTGAAGATCTTCAGTTGGAAGACCTGCTGATCTAGAAGGCTTAGGGACATTAACTCATAAGCAAACTACCTTATCATTAATTCTTAGTAAAGAAAACAACCCACTTACGCAGCACTACCACTGTTCTGGAAAATATTTTTGCGTTTTTTTGTGAGCGTCATGAAAGGGTCACTGATTTTTTGGAAGGCTGCCACTCACCTCTGCATAATAGAGGGCCGAATCCTCACCATGAATGGCTCTAAAGCTATAATTGCATCTGAATATTTAGTCTGAACCCAATGCTCCCTGAGAAATTTATTGTTGTTTTGATCAACTCAACCAACAGCATTACTACAGAGTTTGAATTCGACTCAATTCTAGCCGCATTACTAAGCCCCAGTAAATTCTGTCCTAGACTGATCCCAGCTGACTCACCATCAGCCAAGCTACAAAAAGAATAGCGATGGTTATTACCACATAGTGACAATAATAGCAGTCATTAGTTCACGAACAAATATAAAATATAAAAATCATGACAAATTTATTTATGAAGAAGTGCTTTTGAAAAGTATCAGTCTTCAGTACCTTCACTGGTTTAATCACTAAAAAGCTTTTAAGCAGAATAATGTTACTTACAACAACAAAAAATCATTATTCTGTTGGCTGCACTAATCCATCCTCTCTTAAAATAATTCACTATTATATTTCCTGTGCATCCTTCCTTTCAGGACCTGGTGGATCTTGTGGATCTAGGTGCAAAATTCCATCAAGAACACAAGAGTGTGATTTTAGCATGTCAGATTAAATGTTAAGGTAATAAACTATGTTAATGTAATAAATGCAGAGGGGAAGAATAAAAGAGGATGGAAAACTAAAGCAAGGTCAAATCTGTTACAAGTGAAAGTTCGAAATTTGAAGTGTTGACTCTCCTGTTAATAAGGTTCAGGCTTTCACCAGAGCATCCAGGAAATGGACTGCGTGTTAAATAATATGCACAAACCAACAAGCCACTTATTCTGTATCTAAACTCATTATTCATTTTCATCAGCTCCACTTTCTAGGTGTATTTTTCATTTACAATTACAGTCTGTTTCTCAGCATCACTTTTTAGCCCCCTTTAAAGACTCTCCTGGCACAGTGGTTTTGTGAGTGTATGAAAAGAGAAATATTTGTACATGTTGCCAATATTAAAGACTTTAAAATCAGTAACTACTACGAACCACAAACGAATCAATCAACACATTTTTTACCATTTTTTTTATCCTTAAACTGAGATGAGCTTTCCCACTTTTCTTTGCATTCCCACTGAGATGCAGTAGACGACAGAAATTCATGGCTTGTTTTATAAAGAGGTTATGTAACAAACAAATAATGCGACAAGGCTTTAACTACATATCCACTACATAAAAACAACATGAATGATAAATGACCATGACCAAATAAAAACCATTAAATATGGATCGGTCACAACCACCAACCGATACATCGATAAGACACTTGGGGTCATTGGCCTGATCCACCATATCACTAATCTGTGGTCAAACAAAAGAGCAGGCAAAATTCTAAGAAAACCTAATAAAACAGAGTTTCCATGCCCAAGAAAACATCAGCCTAATCAAAAAACGATAGCCTAGGTTAGTGTCTACATGTCAAAACAAGCCGTTACTGGAGGGTTGAGGCTGAAGTGACAGAAGGTGAGCCCACAATGCCAGATCCTATATACATCTGCCTCCACATGGCCAAGTCCCTACCATCCTTCAGTGCAGCTCAGCCCCTATGGGTCCCACTGGCACCTAGCGTTGATGTCAGCCAGCCCTAGGCACCACACTAAGCCCGACATGGGCAGGACGGAGAGGGAGACGTAGCGAGTGGGAGTCAGAATGAATGAAGCTCCAAGTGCGGTCACTCCCCTCAGGGCTCAGCACTGGACTGAGCGCACCGTCTTCTGCTCACATAACGCTACAGTGGTTTCGGTTATTTATGCCACAGTAAAAAAGGGACTTCAGAAAACTGCTGCATTACGTAGATAGACAGATGTCAATGTGAATGGTTTAAGGTGGTAAGTGGATTAATTTTCCACGACAGGCACAAATCAAATATTGAGCTGCAGGTTTCACTTCTTGGTGGAAAAAATCTTTTATTTTATTTTTTTTCACCCATCTAAGAGTGATCTGACAGCAAACACTGATGGCTGACTTCAAACTTAATTTCCTATATGTGCATTTGCTCGTGTATGCCTGCAGGCAATAAAGACAGCAAACATATTTCATAGAAAGAGTAATGTGGATCGCTTTAAATCCAACTTTAATGTTTCCTAGCAGTCCCATCCGTCTTTAAACATCACTCTGAGACTGTCATTACGTGGCAGTCATCTAGACATCTGGCAATGTAATGCACTCCCACATAAGAGCTGATTCAATTTTATGGATCATAAGACTAAGGAATGAACATTTTTGAGAATTGTTGTAAAACTGTCGTAGTGCATATCTAAATAATTGATTTCCACATTACAAAGCCATGGATCTTTTTAAGAGTGTTTTCTCTTGTCTAAGTGCATTTTAAAGCGTAGTGATCAATATGATTTCCACTTCACGGGAGAAAAGGGCGGGTGAATTTCATTTCCGCTTTGACGTGTGTCTCAATGCAGGAATAATGGAAATCTTTCAAATCTATGGATTCTGGGTTCATGGAATAGAAGAAGTGCTCATGAAATTACGAAATTATGCAGAGGATTTTATGGAATTCACCCACAAACCCGTCACATAAATACAGAATCTCATGCAACTGCACTGCATTTCAAAACGATCTGAGGAAAATGAATCTGCTTTAAGCTTTTCACTTATTTAGGGGTCTAAGAGCGAGGTACATGCTTAGTCACCTATGTATGCTATGCAACAAGCATGCAAGTCATTTGTTCAAGTAGGCTACGATGGGTTAGCAGACAACATGTCAAAGGGTCAGCCAACCTGAACATTAAAACCGTCAAAGTAGCTGAAAAATGAATCGCTGTCAGCCGACTGGTGGTACTCCCAACGACTGTTATGAATGAGTGACTTTTTATAGTAAGGTCTGTGAAAGGTAGCTAGTCATTTTTCTGGTGGGTTGCGCCGACAGTGAGAGGAGATTTAGAAAGTACAACACTCACTTCACTGGAAAGAGAGAAAGTCCCTGACTGACTCCAAACACCAAATACTTTGCTATAGCATAGATTAACCAAGAAACATTTATTTGAAATACTGATGGAAATACTAAGTACAAGGAGCAGGGTATTCGTATTTAATCATTCAAGCATAATGACTAAAGTTAAGGGACAACTTGAACTTCTCTTACCTTTTTTACAAAAACCCAACAAGTGTGTTAAGGGGGTGAAAACGTTAAACTCTTAATCAAAGAAACAAATATCAGGGAATAATTACAATTGAATTTGGGGGGAAAGTGGTGTCCACAGGACCCACAGCAAGAAAGTTTGTATACAGCCACAAGCAGAACCAATGGTATCTGGGTTTTGTGCCTACCTGTATTTTGATTGGCCAAGAGAAGTTGCTGACATAGACGTAGAAGGTGATGTTGGGATTGCTGCGGAAGCTGAACTTCTCACAGGAGAAGCTGTCCCTGTGTTCTTTAATGTTGGTCTTGGAAACAATAGGGACTTCTTCTCCAGAGATAGTACCCGCTGTTAGGAGAGAGATTAAAGATGCAAATAACTGCTTTACTGGGGGGGCAAAGAGCAGAAGAACGCAGCATGAAAAGCAGATCACAAACCCATTATAGTTAAACACAATAATTCCTCCTGCTTGACTTAGACCACAAAACTGAAAGCTGAATATTTCCAAACCAGTATACGATCGCAACTAGCCCACATATTTTAAACACCCAATCAATATATACATAAAATAATGAGTTTCAAAAATTGCTCTCTCATTTAAATAATAAGAATATAACAATAAGAAAGGACAGCAGTGCACACAGACTGTTAAAAAGAAGAACAAACATATTTGAAAAAGGTAGATCGTCCTATTTCCCCCCCTTTTAATTCCTTCAAACACACGTTCGCAATTCCAAGCCACCACAATGAAACAAAGCCCTCAAAATGACAACCCAAGTGCTGCTCTGTAGGAACGTTTATCTTAATTGAAATCATTCAGTACTCCTGAAGCCCCAGAATTCTGAGCTGTGGGCCAGACTATTGTAAGGAGTCCTTCTCGGGGGAGAGTATCTTTAAACAGGGAGACGATGCCTCAAATATTAATGGTGAAGCACCAAAAGGTCGAGAGGGAGAGGATGTACCTGTTTAACAGGAATGGAAATGTCAAAGTCACAGCAAAAACTGGCTGGTGACTTTTTGAATGAAGGAAGATCAGAAAAGAAATAATAGGAGTGGCCATAATGGCAGTGTCCTTGAATGTCTGTTGTAAAGCATAACTGCAAGAGCACACCATACACACTCAGATCCGACACACACAAACATGCACTAGGCTACACAAAAAGATAAGGCTAAAAAAAAAAAAACAAATCGCTTAATAATACAGGAAGAAAATTGGAAAACATCAAGATGTAATTACCTGTTGATCCAACCGACCAAGTGATGTTGAGATTGAAGTTGTTTGATGCATTGATGGACATGTCCAAATTTTTGTTGGTCTTAAAAAAGAAAACGCAAAATAAGCCACTTATTGCAATCACACAAGGGCTTTATGCTTACATCCAATTCACATTACAGAGCTGTTTATGTTGATTGACAGGCATAGAATACAAAGGCGCAGGACAATACTTTCGTTTTATGACTACTAAAATCAACAAAAATGGATTATGTTAAAAGCTGCTCACTCATAGAAGAGCAATTACAGTTATGGTAATATACTCCGCAGCATCAGTGGCCTATGACTAACCTGTTCAGGAGTGGCCATAAAGTTAATGGCAGTATAGTAGTGGTCATCCTCTTGAAGCAGACTAAAGGTGAACTGGTAGTCAATCAGGAGGTTGTCTGTTCAAAAGGTTCAAAAGAAACTATTAGTTAAGAGCTTACATCACATCCAGAAGGCTGGTCACTATCATGCTATGCATGTTATAGTGAAAACGCCACATTATGTCACAACAGGGTTTTCTGAACATTGTCTATGCATTTCACTACGAAAAGAGCATAATTAGTTAAACCTGGACACTGAAAATCTGTGAATATAATGGTTTTCATTCTATGCATTAGATTCCACTACTGATTCATATATCTCTGTTCCAAACCACCCAACACTAGAAAAAAACTAAACATTGTATGCTGTGTTCAAAATTGCATTTAATTGCCATATAGAAATTATTTTGAAGCGAACTTGGAATCATACTATATTTACCATATCACCCACCCACCACTACCCCGGAGCACTCTAGTCTAGCAAAGCTTGCCCAGTGATGATATTAAAGCATTGAGGCTGCTGTTTTTTCAAATCATAATTGGGGTCACACTTGACTTACTAGTAAACCTACTTGACTTGACCTAACATGACTTCATTGCATCTTCATTGATGGCATTTGCTAAAAAGCAACAAGAGTATATTTTTACGGTTGTCATAACGGCTACTTTAAAGTGCTTTCATGACTCATCTGTCACCTTAACTGTTCTAAATGAATGTCTCCCCTTCGGAATGCGTCACTGCTGTAAATAGCATACCTTCCAATTGAACTCAATTGTTCCTGAGAAATCTGCACGTTTGAAGTCTGACAATTTTGCTTACGTAAAAAAAGGCTCTTAAATACGCAAAATTAAGCACTGAAACATATAGAAAATCATTCATAATCCAGGGACAGTGTGCTGTTGTTGCTGTCTGCAGCAGTATCCTAACAGAAGGCGGGGAGCGCTCCATCAGAATACAGAGCACATCGTCTTTACGACGGCCTCTATCTGGACTGCTGGTGTGACCGAGCTAGTAATGAGTAATTACCTGTCCAACAAAGTGAAGGACACATAGACACCCCATTAAAGGGTTGTTATGATTGAAATATTCAAGGCCAGTGCTGCTTTAGCTCAAAAGCAATCCCTTTACAGCACTGCATAAAAACCCAGGAGTCATGTTAAGCTGACACTATCCAAATGAAACCTCAATGTTAGTTTAGATATCCCATCAACAAAACTCCAGAAAGTTTTCAGTTTGAGCTAGGAAGCCTTTTTTCACATGTACACCCCAGTCTCTGGACAGAAACCATTTCTGGTTGTTTTGGTCCTGTACTGCAGCACATTTGATTGGAAATGAAATAATACTGAGGTCAAAAAGCACAGTGCCAGGTCAACCTCAGCTTCTTACATCTGTGTTAGGTGAATGAAAGAAGAGTCTCTTTCTATATAAATATACCTCAATTCAGGCAACATAAGTACATTGACAGATTGCTCCATTGATTTAGGCAAAAAAAATTTGCATCTAAAGTCTGCTCCCTTTTCTCACACCTAGGACTGTGCATTAGGTACTATAGTACTAATATAAGCCTTCCAAGTATCAGTTTTCCCAGTACTAAAACCACAATTTGTTAATTCATCACGCTGCATCATGGAAAGTCAAGAAGGAAATATATGGACGTGTGTTTATATGTGAGGTTGTATAGATTTTTGTAGTAGCAAACTATAGTGAAGACAATAAATAATTACAAATATACTGTCCAGTGCATTAAACTGTTTTGTGATAATTCTGAGATTTTGGCATGCAGCATTTTTCCTTGAAAAATAATGTACCTGTTTGTCCACTGGCAGGTCTTTGAGTTAATTAAAATGACTGTTGTTTGTAAAAATGTACTGCAAAGAAATCTGAGTTGGTACATTCTTCTGCGCTGCACCATTTCAGATCAAACCTCTCTGACTCACTCAGTCTACACCTCAGTGTCTGTAACTTGGTGCATTTAGAATTCTTGGCAAGTTCATCTCTGAATACATGCATATTTATGTCAATTTAATGATAGAATATTGAGTAACAAAAGTTAAGTTACTCAAAATTGTTGTATGAGCTGTATTTTCACAAGTCATGGGTGGTGCAGTTGCAGCTAGGCTAACCACTCGGAAAACAAAACAAACAAAAAAGGTAAACCTCAGTAGGCTATAAGAGGCTGGGATCAGTGTTTGACAAAAAATGCAAAGCACTGGTTGATATCAAAGCCTTGTTAGCAAAATATTAGTCAATAACATAACTGTTAAGTTCTTGAATAGTACAGCAGCTAACACCGACACCTGCACAGAGAAACCTGGTTCCAATTCATTGGATTGCTAATGGAAAGGCAAAAGGAACAGCTTCAAAAATATTTTCCTTTGCAAATGTGATATTCAGAAGTTTATATACTTTCATTAATTCTTCATACTGCAAGGTATTGTTTTAAGGCATTTTGTAGACATCTAAGACTATTTTCTGAAAAATCACCATTTAAAAGGTTTAAGAGAATATATATGGAGACATTTTCTGGATCAATTTAAAAAAAAATTAAACATACAAGAATGCACTGCAGGGTTCTAGAAAACGGAAGGATAACTGAAATAAATAATGAGCTGTACAGTGTTTCCCTCAGCAAGACAGTCACGGGACAAAACACATAGTTTTGTAATTAATACAGGCTAATCAATTTTTGGCCAAAGGTCACATTAACACAGAGTGTGATGGCCTTCATTTCAAATGTTCTCTGAATTGTGCAAGGGCAGCCTACACTCAATGCTTTCTCTAACCCTGAACTAATCACAGATTGGGTTAACGGTGCTGTAAACCTCTTTTGGTGACTGCTAGGGAGTATACAAAATGTCTGGAGAGCCTTTATGAACTACATTCAGGTCACGAGAGCTGATGTGACCCTCACTGAACTGCATATAGCTTGGCCTGTATAGATTTTCCCCTCAGGGCAGACCGAGTTACGCCATCTCCTATTGACATTCAGAGAGTCCGCACAGATGGGGATATTAAGTAAACAATCCAATTAGTAATTCTACTCTATTGTAAAGAAGTGCTGGACTTTGGGTCGGGGCCTGCTGTGACAGCACAATATTAAGTAGCTTCTGAGACTGTGCTTGTAATTTAAGCATCAAAGAGTTAAAGAGAGAGAGCAAAGGAGCAAGGAAGAGTGAATGACAGTGAGGGTGCCCCCTAGCACTACTGCCTCTGCCAGAACTTCAACTCACACATGTTTTTAATTAGCTCCATCACTCACGTCACTCACTTCCACCAAGCCTCTTTCACATCTCACTCTCTAGCCCACTCTCCAGCAGCAGTACAGCATACTCGGAGGGAAGTGCAGTGGAGGCAGACATGGGCACACCAGCTCTTCTCTAATCAGAGTAATTGAACCAGTCGCTCAGAGTCGACGCACTCCATCTAAAAGATATACCAGGAGTGGAGTGGCAGGAGAGTGATTGAGAAATTGATGGGTTTGTTTAATGTGGATTGATGATAGCTTGGGGATAATGCTGGCAGCTTCTGCAGACTGGATGAAATCTGATGTCCTAAATGCTCCTGACTGCATTAAGGCAAAATGGGCTCCGTGATGACGGCTGATAGTGAATGTAAAAAGCATACAAACATCCACAACTCTCACTTATGACAAACCACAACACTGCCACCTAGTGCTACACCTCTGCGCCCTTCACGCAGCGTGCATACGTGTCTCTGTGCACACTCACCCTACAGTCACTCATCCTGTGTGATACACACTGAGTAACCCTCAGACCACCTACCTCCACTTCCCGTTCTCCAGTTCCACTGAGAGAGACCGGTCAACCATCTTAAATTCTACTACGTGCTCTCAGTGTTACAGCTGAGATAAAAGCAGTGTGTTTTGCTTCCTTAAAGAACTGTATCACAGTCTTTGTTGATTCTGCAGCACACAGTTCATAGACAATAATTGTAATGTCCCCTGGCCCAAAATACATTCACAGCTGTATTAAATTAGAAGATGCTCAATGTATTTCAAGCGAATCTTTTCATACCTTCTCTAGTATTTTTGCATTACACAGTTCTACATTGCAAACCTATTTATAAAATTCAGAAACTTGAGTCAGTGGTATTCTGTTCTCTTCAGAGGGGAACATATAAAAAGGATTGCCCTTGGAAACAGACGGTATGAAACAGATGTAGTAGAGATCAGTTGTTCCTTTAATGATGATGTCAAAGCCACTAACGTGTAACGTATGAGTGTTGAAACAGAAATCATTCATTTACACATGGATTACTTTTTTACAGGTAAAGAACGGCATACTCACAGTAACAGGTTCCTCTCAGAGGGTTGCCAAGGTAACGATTCTCGGAATCACATCTGCAGAAGAAATTGAAATGGAACGTTTAAATGACAGTACAGCACAATGGCATTTAAAAGTAGGAGTACAGAGCGAGGTCTACAAAGCCTTGCTTCACTTTACCTCCTTACCTGTTAAGACAGTATCTGATCTTCAGAAACTGTTATTGCTACTACATCACAAAGAAAAGGGGGAAGGGTCATTTCAAAAGTGGAGACCAACAAGGAACCTATCAACATCCACTCATTTGTCTTATCACATCTATATTACTCAAAAACAAATGATTCCTTTGATTCCTTCTTTTCAGTCCCAACAACCAGTTTTTCTGAAAGTCAACATTTAACATTTGGTTTGTATCCCAAGAAAAAACATTTAGGCCAGTGTGTAAGTCCCTGGAGAGCGTGTGTGTGTGTGTGAGGCCTTTTGTTCCAGTTTCTGGCGCATCAAAACCAGTTCTATGTAATAAATGCCCTTTGTCTCCATTAGCCAGCAGCCAGGAGACAAACTAGATTCCTCCACCTCACTCTCAAACTGACAAAATAAACAATTAACACCATATCGCCAACTGAGCACTCTTTCACACTAGGCAAATTACACATCCTTCTGCTCCACAGAACAAAGAACCGGAAGCCTGATTAAAGTATGTGGCCTCTGATGAGCAAAGTTACTCTCAGTGCAACCCCCTTGCTCGCTCTTTCTTGGAGGAGGTGAAAAATAAGACTCCAGACACCTTCTGCCAGTAGGGAGCCTATCTCGCTTGGCTTTATTTGCCTGTAAATCCCTTCTCTACTGCAGTCTGAATTAGCGTTTAAATGTTATGGTCGACCTTAATGGTAAACGCAGTCGTATTAAGGCTACTGAGTAATGTGAGGCAGAGGAGTCATTAGGGCTTATCTTGCATTGTGCTCCCACTTCAAACACTTTATTGTCTGCAATGTGTTCATCGTGCGGAACCTTGGGACAGGACCGGAAAGATTAAAACCAGCATAATTGCCATGAAAAGTAAGGACTAATGCAATGCGGAAATAAGTAATCAATTATCAGTACTACAGTAATTCAATGTAATGTTACGTTTTGCACCATGCAATGCAATAATACAATAACAATGTAATACCTTTGCCAGCGATTTAAAAAAATATCCCTACAGATATTTCTTTTATTCCACAACACCACAAAGTAAACAACCTAAATTAACAGCCATAAAACAACATTTCCTGAAGCTATGGAGCCAAAACAACTTTTACATCTAGCAGTGTTTCACAAAAGGCTCTAACGTATCATTTCTTATTAAGACTGTAATTAAACAAACA
Source organism: Phenacogrammus interruptus (assembly GCA_037974425.1). Classification (NCBI taxonomy): domain Eukaryota; kingdom Metazoa; phylum Chordata; class Actinopteri; order Characiformes; family Alestidae; genus Phenacogrammus; species Phenacogrammus interruptus. The sequence goes on from JBBPCW010000106.1 coordinate 28,816,103, forward strand.
ACTTCATTTATTCCTAGTTGTTTTGAAAGAGGACAGTGAAACCTGAAAAAAGAAAGACAGATACAACAACAACAAAAAAAAAGCAATTTTACTATTATATTCTGAATCATGAACACAATAATGTAAATTATTATGTGCCTGGTTCATAAAAACATATCAGGAAAATGTTCTTGGAATTGTATTATCAGTATAATATTATGGAATATGCAATAAATGCACCATTTGTTATTATAGCATTTGTATGTAGCGAGTTATAATATCATAAAATGAATCCTCTTTGAATTGATATTGATGGACAAAACAGACTCCAATTTAGGGACCTCTGCAATGTGCCATCACTACAGGCCTATGTGCAGATAACACAACACATGATGCAAACTCTATCATAGAATAAGAATTCATCTCAGTTGCGCTTGTTGAAGAGTAACAAACCACACGCTCTTTATACCCTCCTCAGAAAGAGCAGAGATGATTATGCTTTAACGGTCTTTGATCTGAAATGATTATTTTAAATCTACCTTAAGCCAATGTTGCAAACTGTGTCAAAAGCAGTACATTTTCAATTTGGATGTGAATACAGTCACTGCAAAGCCTTGAAAATCATAATACTATAATTCATCATACTATGACTGTTAAGAAATCCAGGATAAAGGACAGGGAATACAGTCTCATTATAAACTTTATGGTCTCCTAAGTGCAATAATTGGTACAGCGATGCTCCAGGTCTTGGGTTCACATTTAAATAATTCTGCAGTTCAATGTGCCTGGGAGTCTCTCCTGGCCAAGCTGACCAATCTTGGGCATATAGAAGAGCATAGAATTACACTGTCAGAACTCTCCAGCCAGCGGATTAAGCTGTTCCATGACACTGCATACGAGAACTTTATACTGATACACAGCGGCACACAGGACCACCAGTAAGCCGGTACAGCAGTAGCGGTAGTTTCTTATGAATTGCTGCGTCAGAGTATGTGCGCGTACAATGCTGTGCAAAAGTCTTGGGCACCTATGCAAATAGTTTAAAGCCATTTTTCTCAGCATGTGACATTTTGCTGGCAAAGTTGACTTTACTATAAATGCAAACAAACAAAAAAGTAGTAAAATGTTTCAAGAATTGTTTTATTTTTTTTTGTTAGTTATTTTGTGAGCTAGTACATATAACCTGTTTGATTACAGGTTTCCCACTTAGATCCACAATCCAATGCTTAGATTTCTAAAACCATCAGCAGCTCCTCTTTAATTTAATGAAGAACGGATTTAGTCAAACCAGGTTTCTAACCGGTTACAAGAACACTGGACTTCCACAAGGACCACCCTGCTGCACAGTATATAAAATGTAATGTTTTTTTGTATGTACTGAATGTAAAATGGCCCTTATAGTCACATGTGAACAACACACCGCAGCACAGTGTGAAGCCTAGTGAAACAGTGGGCAGCCACAGTACCCAGGGAGCAGTATGTGGGAATGGTACCTTGCTCAAGGGTACCTCAGCAGTGCCACTGGAAGTCCTGGGATTCAAACCCACAACCTTCTGATTACAGGGGCAACTCCCTAACCACCAGGCCACCAGCCATATTTAATCATATTAAATGTGGCAAAAACTCATTGCTAATCTAATCAGCCCTTTAAAATATTTCACAATGTTTTTAAAAAATATAAGACTTACTGAATTCATTTGTATTTTGTATTATACTGTATAGGTGTTTTGCAAGCAAAAAAAACAAAAACAAAAAACGTTTACTGCCAAAAAGACATGTTCCTGGCTTCTTAAGTCCTAAATGAATAAAGCAATATACTGCACAAATCTGGCCAACATTACTACGGTGATTGCATGTGGTTATCTAATGTTCCTTAAACATTTCTCTACTACTGCCACTGTTGTGTTTTTCAAAACCATGCAGCAGCATCATTAACCAGGTCACATGGAAATATCAAGTATCCACCAATAGCAAAATGATTTCATGCATTTCATGCCGTATGAACAGGAACGCTCATTATTGCTTTCTCTCTGTCTGCAATGGCCACAAAATTACAAAATTTGTCATTTGTCTCCCTCAACCCCCTGCCCCTCGACACCCTCCCCCTCCCCAGAGTGCGTGACAAATTTGGGAAGACAAGGTAAAGTGTACTTCGACTACGGTACACAGGACAAAGGACAAACAGTACTGCTGGCATTCTAAAGCCCGAACACATCATTCCCCTTGCATTTCATCTGGATGACATTTTAGAAATGAAACTACACACGCGGACGCACACACACATACTGACCTACACCAGACCAATGAAACATAATGCACTCCACTCCATGTATCTTAATTTAATCTCCAGTAAGTGCAAACCCACCCAGCCAACATGCTAAAACGCTCAGTCTCTTTTTGTGGCACTAAAACCACAAATCTCCAATTAGGTCACACCTTTGCAAGTTAAACACACACTTTACAGGTCCTCATTAGACTTCAATCAAAAATGCTTTTTCTTTCAATTGTATCTATTTTTGTCATTAGGCGACTCTCATGCACATTTCTGCGAGCCAAGCCGAGCCGCTGGTTCATGGGTGGAGTAATCAGCTTCTTTTCACTGCTGGCTCGGCTAACTGCTGCAAATGGAAACCTCACAATTACATTTGCACCCCACCACACAATGTCAGAACACACAAAGGAGTTGGAGCTAGCGGTCACTGCACCACATCAAGTTTTAATCAAGTGTTTTGAACGACTTCTTATTTGTATGTGACTGAAATGGTCCCTGTGCTTCATTACAAGCCTCGTTACAGGAGAGGAGGTAGGGGTGAGCAGGTAATGGCATCTGGCTGCTCTGAGTGATTGAGGGGGAGGGCGAGCGAGCGAGCGAGAGAGTGAGAGAGAGAGAGAGAGAAAGAGTGAGATAGTGAGAGAGAGGGAAAGAGGGAGCGAGCGAGCGAGAGAGAGAGAGAGAGAGAGAGAGAAAGAGTGAGATAGTGAGAGAGAGGGAAAGAGAGAGCGAGCGAGCGAGAGAGAGAGAGAGAGAGAGAGAGAGAGAAAGAGTGAGATAG
>JBBPCW010000106.1:28821900-28838675 GCA_037974425.1 Phenacogrammus interruptus
GAGGTACGTACCGAACCGTGACATCTGTGTACCGTTACACCCCTAGTGGCTATATAAGTCAATTAAAATATGTAAATCCTACCAACAGCCGAGTCAGGTAACTAAGCCAGAGAACTGAAAGGCCTTATTTATTACTGTTTTTTTTTTTCCAGGCTCTTTAGTGCCTAGTGTGTTGCACAATTGAGGCACATTAACATTCACATGAACAAAAAAAAACCCTAGTAGCTGGTGTAAACTTGCCTTTGGTCAAATATCTACAGTTTTACCATAAATTGTCTGGTAGAAACAAATGAACAGTTACTAAAATAAGTCAAACCATTTCACTTCCACAGATTCGATTAACTGAATCAACCACACATACGAGAGCTGAGTCAACTAAGAGGGAACAGCTGTAGTGGACATAATCAGACTATCGTCTATTACCATGCCAACACAATATGGCAATAATGGGAAAAAATATATAGTACAATATTTCAACAAAAATTAACCACACAATCGTATAGTTTTGTATTGTTTTCCCTGACAACTGATACATTGGAAAAGACAAAAATACTATCAAAACCTATGTATTCAAACAATTTTTATTATTTATGTTTCACACAATGCACTGCACTGAGCCATTAAAAAAGACTAACAACCCTCTATTTGTATAGAAACATGTAGTTGAACAGTGTTAAATATTGACAATGTCAGCAATCTAGTAAACTGTGCCAATTTATTACAATGTAACAGGAGTCAATGAATGTAGTGCTGGTTGGTTCTAAGCTGAATAGGCTCTGGCAGCAGGTCTGGTTTATTATAAAGCCAGACAGCAGTACTTTAAAGGAATTAGTTTAAAAGGCTACACTACTCCTCTCACCTTTACGACACCCTGTGATGCTTCTATTTCACCAGCTTCAGGCAGCAACACACGCACTGCCATTCCAGATACACGTAAATAGCGTGCGTGAGAGAGTGCTTGTGTTTTCCATTAGAGAATAAGCCCGTAGCCCTTTCCAGGTACTTTTAATTGCACTGTCGCATACAAGATCTCAACATGAAACAATCTGCATTTATATTAATGAGGCATGGCCGCATCAGTAGATGTGATATTAACTTGCCCCTGCAGAATACTTTTAACTAGAGTGCCACTATGCCCTCTATAGGCTAAAGGTGTTAAAAATCACAGACCTTGGCACTTTCCTCCATTGGTGGGATCTCCATGAAAACCAGCCATGCAGGTCTCACAGTGTGGGCCAGTGGTGAGGTTGCGACACTGTTCACACACACTGCCGTTCAAACACGTGCTGTGGCCGTTACACTGACAAGCTGTAACAGAGAAGAAAAACAATATCAGTTTTCCTCTGATCACAGCATCAAAAATTAACAGCAATTTATGTATCCACTCTCACCAGGGCACTGGATGAAAGCCCACTCAAAGCCTCTCTCCTTGGGACAGAGGCCAGTGTCCAGAACCATGTCCTGGGTGTGCTTGGGTTGGTTCTTCATGGGGCCACGGTACGAGCCTTCCACACATTGTCCTCTGCCCGTGTTACTGGGGTCTCCACACCAGCCACAGTCCGGCTGCTCCAGACACTCACCACACGTCCGGAAACCAGAGCAGTTCTGAGCTGAAAGCAAGAAAGAGAGAAAAGGAGAGACGGAGAGAGAAGGATAAAGGGCGCAGAACAAAATGTAATACATTTCTGGTGAGAATACAGTGAAATTAATAAATCGTCCAATTCTGGTTAATGATTTCAGCCTGCTGTTAATTTGTAGAGTCAGTAAAACTATATAAAGCAATTTTCGCAGACAAACGTCACAAAGAGTGAAATATAGAGAAAAATAAGAGAAAAATAAAATTATAATATAAAATAATGTAATAATATAAAATAAAACAAAGACATACTAATAAAAGTTATCTGAAGGATTGTCTAAAAAGGCAAATCTTAAGTTATGGGACACACCATTATGCATTTAGTTCCACACCATCTCTTCAGGTCTAACGCAGTGTGTATTCTAACACTGTGACAAACTTCAGGATCCTTAAGGATCACTTTAGATTACTAACACAAACACAAAGTCATCGACACAATTCCATAAGTACAAAAGTGTTTTAGTTTTGTTTTTAATCAGTATCAGATCAATAACAGCTAATTCTAGTTGTAATGAAATAAGTCATCCTTAGATAACTATGAGGATACTATGTAAAGTGTTTTTGAGATATGCCTAAATATGAGAAAAAGGTTATTTATGCTAAAGAAAAAAAAAAAAATTATATATATATATATATATATAAAAAATATATACATCTACGGGGAGACCGAAACATATAGAAAAGCAGCTGGACCTGCTGAGCACAGTTCCACCCATTACAGCAGCCTCTTCAGATGCTTTCTCATCTAAAATCATGACCACATGCAAGTCCAGACGACACCAGATTCATATGACAGGAGGGAGAGACATAGAGGGAGGAGAGAGAGAGGCACAGACAGATACACACAGAGAGAGAAGGGGAGAGGGGGAGAGAGAGGAGAGAAGAGAGAGAGGGAGAGAGGGAGAGAGGGAGAGAGAGGAGAGAAGAGAGAGAGAGAGAGAGAGAGAGAGAGAGAGCGAGAGAGAGAGAGAGAGAGAGCGAGAGAGAGAGAGCGAGCAAACTGTGCGACAAACAACAAGGGCAAAAAGCACAACCACTTGTTCACACAACCTTCGGAGCCATGAGGACAAGTGGCGGTGCTTTTGTCCTTGTTGTTCATTGTCAGATCCTTTTCTTTCACCTCTCTGACTTTCCTACTTTGGCAGATTTAGTAGAGAACCCCATATCCATCAACAATGACACGAGTGGAGTCACCAGACATAAAACTATTTACCCATGCAACTATGTTTCTACAAATTTCAGAAGACCAGTGCACTGGTTATTGCCTGATGCCAGTCCAGGACAGGATCTAAAATCCCTGAAACAGAACAGTCTTCCTGTGTTCAGTCTGGAAATGTAGTGCAGCCTTAGTTTGTGGAAGGCTGAGTTTGTGGAAAGCTTAAACTAAACTAAACAGTTAAAATGATGGTTGTCAATTTCAAAATGTGGCCCAGACAAACTTATTGACAAAAGATACACTGACTGCTTGCCTTGATGTTGACTGTTTGATAACACACTCCACTACTTTGACCACCTTGACTGTCCCCTCAGAAGGAATCATTAAGCCTCCGCTGTGTTTTAACGACAGCAGGTGGTAGCATTGACCATATGATGCCGGTTCAGCATCTGTTAGCAAACTACCATGGCACACACCACAGGACAGCTTTTCAAAAGTGTCAAATGACAATTATAATGGCCATTATAAAATCCTGTATTACAGTGCTTGCATTTAGCCAGAATGTTGAACACAGTAATGCATAGCTTTTCTAGCTTATCCTGTCTTAGCTAAGGTTTATAAAATGTTAAAATGGCCAAATACATTCAAAACAATTGTTCAGCCTTACCATGTTTTACTGAGGCAACAATTTAGTCCAGGTCATGATTTCTTGTTTTGTTTTAATGCTCTTTACATGGGTAAGACTTTTGGCTCCTAAAAAAATAATTTGGTCCCCAAATATGTTGTGTTTAGGTTTTTATTTTGTCTGGAGCCCATGTCTAATACTAATACTAATCTAATATTAACACTTTTCTCTAGCAATATTTATTCAGAAAAATAGTGAAAGTGAAAGTGACAATTCGGTCATACGTGAACACACCACAGCACACAGTGTGAACAGCACGAAAAACTTCCTCTGCATTTAACTCATTCACCAAGTGAAGCAGGGGGCAGCTAAGAACACGGCGCCGGGGAGCAGTGTGTGGGACGGTACCTTGCTCAGGGTACCTCAGTGGTGCCTAGCGGTCTTGGGAATCGAACCCAGACTTTCTGATCGCAGGGCGAATGCCCTAACCACTAGGCTACCAACAGCCCAAAATAACATTGCTCTTAAGAATACATAGTTTTCGTTCATATGTATGTTTACAATGCCATAAGGAAGCCTTGTGTACACATCTGAAGTGAACATATGCACAAACAAACAAACAAAAAAAAGCATCAAAAGGCAAGATACAGTTCCGGCTACATTGTGCTATTACTACCTAAAAAGTGCTCACAGCATGTCATTTTATCAGATACAGTAAATCTGTCACAAAAACACTCTGCTGAGCTGTCCATCTAGACTCGCTCATCAAGCTGTGCCCCGACAAAGACAAAGTGCCTTGCGGGCTCCAGGACAAAAGTCATACACAGGAACAAGTATTAAAAGGGACGGTGACAGAGTCCTGAACTGAGAGCAGCTAAGAAATGGTAAATAACCATCACTCTGCAAGATGAAGAGATACATCTTGGTGACAAAAAATGTTTCCCCTCAGTCAAACAGATTTACAGACTTGCACCACCCACTTCTGGCTGAGAGATTTTAATTCAATTTCCATCAGAGTGAACATAATAGCAGTTCCATCAGTGAATGGTGGGACCGTCATGCACACACACAATCCCAGTGTCATTGTGTCTGCTGTGAAATTGTCCCTCTGTCACTGAGAATAAGAAATATGAGAAACTGGGAGCTTAACTCGAGTTACCCCAGGCGACAGAGGACCTCCAGCATTTCTTAACATCTGAATATTTAGAGTTATTCTGCAACTGCGAGTGACCAATGAACAGCCATTAATCCCAACACATGGAGCGGACTGGAGATCCTTTCAGTAATGTACTGTAATTTGCAATTAAAATAAATAGGCCTTGGTGTATTTGGATACCAAGGCCTGCTTTCATAGCGATCCCTGGGGAACGGTTCTCCAATTTAAAAAAGGGGGGAAAAAAACGAGAAAAAAACAAAAAAAAAAACACATCCATGTTTGTGGATTTCTTTTTTCCAAGTATCCAGAGCCTGCCATGAGAGCCTGATCTTAGATGGCCAGGAGGGAAATCTAAAGATTTAAGCAGACAAATTGAAACACTAATTGCATATTATGAGTAAATCTGAAGCCAGCCGGTTCCACTAATGAGAAGCAACAGAGGAGCTTTCGTCTGAGACAGAGACCTCCTCACAAACATCCTGGTAATGCCAACTGTAAACGCTGCAGGGAGTAAGGGTCTTAATGACACACTCGGCACAAGCTTTCATTCGAATTATGTCACCAGAATCACAATATTTAAGAGGAACATTTGATTCATTTGACCTTCAGACCATAAGACTCCCTTAACCAGGACACCATAAGACAAACTGAACGCTCTACCTCACAGCATTTTTACTATTATTTAATTCTATACATCAGTTAGCAAACTAGTACACTGAACTCCACAGCACATTCTGCTTACTGTACAGTTCTTGCTTCTGTTTGTAATACTTTCTTGGTTGGGATACTCTTTTTCAACATATTTTCATTACCTTACTGTAGCCCAGGGGTGGGCAAATTTTTGACTCGCGGGCCACAATGGTTTCTAAAATTTGACAGAGGGGCCGAACCAGAACAGAATGGTGTGTTTGTGTGAACTAATATAAATTAAATGTAAAAACCATTACATGAAAAGATTTGGCCTTTAACAGGCAGCAAAACCCCATCGTGCTTAGTTTATTGTAAACCTTGTTTTACAAATGTATTAATTTAATAACGCAGTATTAAAGTAGTATTGGCATATCAGACATACAGCTGTTGACCGGACTTCAGTGAAAAAATATTTTGTTGTCCACTCTTTATTGAACACTCGGCACTCGCTGTCTACTTTTCTTCGCTCCGCTCGTTTTTACTGAAGGGCTGAAAGTATAAAGCGACAAAATGAAGTAGAGAGTAACCGTAATGTATCACACTCAAGGGTCAATGTCTTTGGGGTGCACCATCTGCTGGGGAAAGATGAGAATTACAGCTAGGTAAAATGATTGAGGCGTCTTTATAATAAAATATAATTTAATAATATAACGTGGACGATTTCGGCGGGCCGGATTAAAAAGCCCAAAAAGCCTGTATATGGCCCGCGGGCCGTAGTTTGCCCATGTCTGTGTAGCCTTTCCAAAGGATAACTCTATTACACAATCTTACGGGTCGTGTCAGGGGCACATTACACTATACACTGTACTCTAATTTAGTGTGACAAATAATGAATCTTGAGTACTGAAAGCATCACAATGCATAATGCCAAATGTTGGCTGAAGTGTTATAAAGCTCTCGAACAGTAGAACTATGTTCTCTAGATTGTGATGACTCATTACATCATGCAGAATTATCTGGGAAGTGTGTGAGCTAATGGATTAACACTCGGCCTAAACCGCATAATGCTGTGTGCTGATAGGCATCTTCTGGCTAAAATTTCAGATCAAATTTATGAAATATCTGTTTGGGATGTTTCATCACTGTACTGCATTGTGATGCTTGTATCTTGACATGTAAACTTGCTGTCAGCGCCTTTCAAAGAAACTAGTCCAGCTGTAACTAAAAATCAAGCTTCCCCAGTGAAGGTAAAGGCCAGCGTGAATTCCAGAGCGGTATCCATCATTGTCTGTGCTGTACTCTTGATCGTGACGTCTCCCCTGTGGAGAGTTCCTGATGCACTGCTCATTTCAGCATAGGGCTGAGGCCATCACTCTTCCCTCTCTAATACATTTATAGTCAGTCTCACTTCAGACACCATCAAACACTCAAAACACCCTCCACAGACAGCAGCCACAGATTGAAATCTCACTAGCTCCAGCTGAAAATCGCATCCCAACTTTTAGAAGTACTTACATTTTCTATTCTCTTTTTGACTCTCTCTGTTCAGCATGCATCCTATTGCTCAAATACAAACTAACATTCTCGGCAAAAAGGGGAACAAAATGAAACAGCAGCATATTAGGAAAACCTGAGATATGCGATAATGTTATTGAGTGTTGCGATGGCGATATCACATGCGAAAAGTAAATAAAAAATTTAGCCTTTATAGAGTTAATGTTTTTCTGCTTTGGATTTGCTGGTAACAGACTCCAGGTGCTGACGAGTCGATGCATAAAAAATGAAATGTATTTTTTTCATTACAACATCTTTTTTTTTTAAGAATTTACTTAAACAGAGCATTTTGATGCCTCCCATAACATTTGAACCATTGAACATTATTGAAAAAAAAATCCGAAAATATTTTTAATAATTTTAATAATAATTTTTTAATAATTTAAAATTCTTAGCCAGAAAAAAATAGCAAAAGGAAGAATCTATAACAGTAGCACAGAAGATGAAGAAACTGCCCAGCGATTATTTTGCCCTCTTCTCTGTGGCACTGAATGAAGAGTTTTGGAAAAACACAAGTTATTGCAGTTCAGTTAGTCTTTCACGATATGTATATTGCGCAGGTTCATATCGCAATGGTGGTAAATCCGCGATATATTGTGCAGCTATACAACAGCACATTCCGCATTAGGGATGCAGGGATTAACCGGTTTGACCACAGCGTTAAGACTTCCCCAACACCATCCCCAGCAACCAGATCACGGCAGAAGCAGATCAAGAGACAACCACCACTACTCTGTATCCACCTAGGAAGCGCTTGAAGTCTCCAGTGAGGGAATATTTTGGATACCATAAAGATGCACTCAGAGTGTTCAGCACTATTGGCAATATTCTCTCACCTCATCGTTCCAAGACTGAGCTCAGAAAACGAGAACATGCTCAGCTTTTTGCACTTTAACTTGGACTGACATTGTGAACTGTTAAAGCTCTTATGTAGACAGGTTTTACATTATTTTCTTGTTTTTCTTGGTCACTGCATTTAAGTATTTTGCCAGCATTTTAACTGCATTTTAAAGTTAAACAGTGCAATTTATGTTCAAGTCACCAGGCAGGTCTGAGTTCATTTCCCTTGCTAAAAAGACATACAAACTGAAAATATCAAAGGAGTTTACAGCGCAAGTTTACTGTCCCATGAGTGTGTTAAAATACAGCTTTAAATATCATCTGTTTGCCCAGAGATTACTTGAATTTGTATTACTTTTTTGACTGTGGTATATTCAAAAGGCTGAAATAACCTCTGTGTGTGCAGCTTACAGATTTTTACAGCCTTACGGATGGTTACAGGGATTACTTTTATTTTAGAAAATCATTTTTCTAAACAGAATCTCTGAAAAGCAGAAATAAATCGCTTCTGAAGTTGCCTGATCTTTATAGAATGTGGTTGTGTGATTTATTTATGTTAATACAATTGTGCAATAAACAACAGTTTTTCATCGTTGCAACCCTATTCCTCCCATCTTACACACTCAATGAAGCACCAAACATGTGAAACACTCACACACACAGTCTGTAGTCCGCCACTCCAGGCACTGGCCGTAGGGAAAGGAGATGACGTAGGCGTTGGAGTCCACACAGCGCTTGGTGCTGCCACACCACATACACTCTGTGGCCTGGCTGGTGCAGTTCTCACAGGTGGCATGCAGAGAGCAGGGCGTCTTACATGGACGAGCATTCCGACTTTCTGTAAAACCAATAAAGTCCACATCAATATCATGTAACAGTTAATAAGTCCAAATATATGTGGGACAGTTCTCATAACACGCATCGGACATACATATAGAATAGATCTAAGAAGATTTGTTTAATTATTATTTCTATACAGTGGTTCTACAAGGCTAAAATAATTATTGCATGCCATTATAACAAAACTACTATTGTGATAATGTCATATTATGTCTCAATTTTCCAAGCATATGGGGTAAATGACCAGTACTCAAAGAATACCGACCAACTCCATGTCTGTTTACAAAGAAAGCATTAGTAGTCCTGGTTATTTTGAATGTGCAATGCAGTGTGTGAAATGCTGAATAAAAAGGAACGACACTCATGCTTTAACAGCATTTTTGAATGGTGCAAGCAGAGATCAATGGTGGCAAGTGCAAAAAGGGAAATAAAAGTCAAAATAAAAGAATCAGAGATGAATATGAGAGACAGAAACGAATACTGACCGACTGCTTTTTCGCAGATAAGTCCATCAGCGTTGGCGTTGCAGGGGTTGGCCCTGAGGCCTGAGACCTGTGCTTTCTCCAGGTAGGCGCAGAAGCCTGAGTCATTAGGCTCCCCTGGCAGCCACTGCAGAGAGGTGTTTGTGAAGGGAGTGTTGTCCTCCCAGCCCCAATAGGACACGTTAATCTTCCTCAGGCCTACCCAGGGGGACAACTTCTGCAGAAATAAACACACTCGGGGTCAGAAGCCTTCACAGAGAGAGAGAGAAATGGACAGTACATATGGTCTAAACAGAGACAGACAGAGGGCATCCAACAAGTGCAAGTTCATTCATTCGCTCCTTCCCTCTGAAGCACACAAACACTTGGGATGTGAAGATGCATCACAATGCAACTATTCAAACTATTCAACTGTAGCAACTTTGGAACGTCATAATAATTTATAATAATATTCAATGAATGATATCATGTATCAAAATGCAAAAAGGCCCCCAAAGGCACTTGGCATACTGAGTAAACTAGTGTGGTTTTAGTGTAATAATGAAACGATTGAATTGATTAAATTATGCAATAGTTGTCAATGGATATCATTATCAATGTTTTGGGTCCCTGTTGGGATACTCTGTGCTGCTTCTAGAAAAAAATCTGAAACTTGTTTTCATCAAAATCATCTGGTTTTCATTTGCACCCCATTAGCTTATGAAGTTCACCCCATTAGCCCATGAAGGTTTCATTTGTCGAACATGTAGGCTAGTCATGTGGGAGACTCCTGGGGAAAAAATAAAACAGGATGGCCATGAGAAAGAAAAATAAGGTATGGGAGATACCTGTAAAACAGCAGTGTTCATGGTGTTGTATGGGAGCACCACAGTAATGAGAGGACATTTGAAATATGTGAGAGCCGTGAAGGAAGGGGACAGCGGCAATCTAAGCCCTTGGCATAAACTGAAGGTTGAAGTGAGGAATCGTTAATTTCATAGAAGGTAGTTCTTCTTGTATAGCAGGTGTTTGCTGGCAATCAAGCTTGCATGGTCTGTTAAGTCAAATTTATTTCAATACTGTATGACAAGTGTATTTAATTAGCTGGCTAACATCAGCTAACGTTTTTTAAGGTTTTGATCCTATTAAATGCAGCAAAGCCTGCGCTTGTTATTGTGGTTTTATTTTACCAGCTCAGGTCCATCACCCAGCTCATAAACCTAACCGCCCCCAACAAGCACACATGCACGCACTCACACACGTGCAGACACACACACACAAATAAACACCTTGTCCTGCTGTTGGTACTTTTGCAGCTCCTCCAGTATAAAGTCCACTTGTTTGGCAGTAGAGAGGGAGGCAATGATGCCACCCTGGTTCTTACAGTAATGCCGTGCGTTGTCGTAGCTCTCTCTGCTGGAGTTAATGCGCAGACAGGCCTCTCCAACATGACTCCAGCCTTCTCTACACAGGTTGGCTGTAGAGGACCAAACAAAGGCAATTAGGTGACACCATGGTGCATCTTTTACATAGTTTATCAATACAGGTAAATAAAACGTCAATTTTCTATTACTGTGCTGTCTTTAGATATATCAGCAAAGCCCTATATAATGACAAAATGAACATCATCCTCAAAAGAACTGACAACTTAAACTAAATTCAAAACAAGACCAACGTGCTAATTGAGGCTAAATGGCCAATAAAATGAAATTACGGTTCACAAGAGGTGAGAAAGGAAGTCTGAGAGGAACAAGTTCAACTTTCCTCAATCTAATTGCCTCTTTAGTCAGAAGTTGAGCTCTCAAGCACCACTAAAGAGGTTTTGCTGGGGAAATCAGAGTCAGAGAGCAGACATAAGCAGCTCTGAACAAAAAGCTAGTCATTACTCAGAGCCTACCAGCCGCAACCATCCTACTAAAGCAGAAAAACCACAAGTTGTTAGTCAGCAGAGACCTAGTTTTCATAAAAAGAGCAAAACAAGCTCTCGACCCACTTCCCTATGGGAAGAGCAGACGTGAATGCATGCAGGTGTATGCTAGTGAGAGTGAAAGAGAAAAACACTGCAATGAGCATCAAAATCAGATCACACACAGCACACCAACAATAACTTTGAGGCGAGTGAGGAGTCTGAATTATGTATCAGACAGTGGCATCATTTTTTCATATCAAAATTGACACACACACCCCACCCCAATAAAAAAAAAGATTTCCCCAAGTCTACAGTGCCACCAGAAAGTATTCACACTCCTTCACTTTTTCCATATCTTTTTACATTACAGATATAGTTTAGAATATGTGAGTATACTATTATTTTACAGAATCTACGCAAAATGGTCCATTACAGCAAAGTGAAAGTGTGTTTTCAGGCATTTGCTTATTTATAAAAAATGTAATCATTTAAACATAATGGGTACATAAGTATTCACAACGTTTGCTATGTCACTCAAAATTGAGCTCAGGTGCATCAGATTTCCACCCATCATCCTTGAGATGCTTTTACAGTTTGAATTCATCTGTGGTACATTCAGCTGAATGAAAATGATTTGGAATTGTCAATTTGAGGTCTCACAGTTGACTGTGCATAACAAAGCAGAAATCAAGCCATGAAGTTCAGAGACCGGATTGTGTCAAGGCACAAATTCTGGGGAAGGATGCAAAAAAAAAAAAAAAAGTCGGCAGAATTTGAAGGTCCTGAAAAGCATTGTGGTCTCCATTATTCGTAAATAGATGAAGCTTGGAACCACCAAGACCCTCCCTAGAGATTTGGCCGTCCAGTAATCTGGGAAGAAGGGCCTTGGTCAGGGAGGTGACCAAAAACCAAATGGTCATTAAGGCGGAGCTCCATAAATAACACACTCCACCAGTCAGGCCTTTATGGTAGAGTGGCCAGACCGGAAGCCTCTCCTCACTAAAAGGGACCATGCTGCCTGCTTGGAGTTTGCCAAAAAGCACATTAAGGATTCACAGACTATAAGAAACACAATTCTTTGGGTCAATGAAACCAAAATAGAACTTTTTGGTCTGAAGTCCAAGCGTCATGTCTGGGGAAAAACAGGCACTGCTCATCATCTGGCTAACACCATACCCACTGTGAAGCATGGTGGTGGCAGCATTATGTAGTGGGGATGTTTTTCTGCGGCAGTAACTGGCCAACTACTCCGCATAGAAGGTACGATGACAGAAGGCAAATATAGAGAGATTATTCAAGAAAACCTCCTCCAGAGTGCTCTGGAAATCAGACTAGGGTGAGGATTCATCTTCCAACACAACGATGACCCGAAGCAAATAACACAGGAGTGGCTTCAGAAGCAGTCTGCGAATGTCCTCGAGAAAAATCCCACAAAACTGGTCTTCCAAACTTACCCAAAAAGATTTCAGGCTGTGATTGCTGCCAAAGGTGCTTCAACAAAATATTAACCCATGGATGTGAATACTTATGAAACACTTGATTTCATAAGCTTTTGGCAATAAACATTTCTAAAAAGTTGTTTTTGCCTTGTCAGAATACTGCATGTAGATCTTTTGGAAAAACTATACGCAGATCTATTTTAGTCTGTACTGAAACAAAATGTGAAAGACAAGAAGGGGTGTAAATACTTTCAGGTGGCCCTGTATATGGCCTAACCAGAACTAACTGGGACAAACAGAAACTGTATAATTTTTGTGGACTGAGCACAGCCCACATATATCTTAGGATAAAATGATTCCTACCACTATTCTCTGGTAATGAGATACAAGTCAATGTAGAGCTGGGCGATATGGCCTAAAAATAAAATCTCAGATTTTTTCACAATAAAATTAATCGATTTTCCCCTCCCTTCCTCAAAATCAAACTACAGATGACAATCGGTTCAAATCTTATTTTAACTTTAACCCTAATGTTAAAAAAAAAATATATATAATACAATTATACTTTGGGTCTAAAACTTTTAGCATGATAAAAAATCCTAGCTTTTCCACAGTATAGGACTCCAGACAAAATAAAACCCTTGTTTCCAAGAACAAAATATTTGGAAGCCAAATAATTTTTTAGGGGCCAAAATCTCTGTCAAATGTAATATAAATACACATTTTTTAAAAATATAGTAAAACTAAGTTTCTTATGTACTTAACCTTTATCTTTTGTATATATTTTAGAACACGCTCTGCAAGGAGTTGCCAGGCCGTGCGAATCGTTTCAAACGACACTCAATCTGTCAATACTGCTGTCAGTCGCGAACGAGTCGGTTCTTTGACAAAATCTGGGCACAGACAAAGAATATTATTAGACTGACCACAGACAATAAAATGTTTTTTTTAAATAAAGCGAGGTCACTTTTCTCATACTTTTATTTTAAATTTCTCTTGGTTGTGAGAGATGTTCGCCATTGGCGACTGAAATGAAAGGAAAAAAAAATAGCCGCAAAATAAATTTAGTCGCATTGGCGACCATTTCAGTCGCCATCTGGAGCCCTGACTGCAGAGAGTGGCTGCTTAAATCGAACCAATTCCATATTACAGATGTAGCAAGACCTTTCTTGGGCACAAACACTACTAAAGTGTTTGGATGCGCCACGCTAATTTACCCGTGTAGAAGGGTGTGTCACATTAGTTCCGCTTTTGGCGCTCGAGTGTAAAATAAGTAACAAAATCAATTTTCATAAAAACACATCGCCCTAAACTGCAAATTCGAAAATCTATAAATCACCCCCCTCTAGGTCAATGTAATGATTTCAAGCTAACATGATCTAAAGAACACATTTTATGGAGAGGGCACCTTACCAGGGAGGGCATGGCACTCATGCTGATGTTGATCCCACTGGCAGTTGGGGTTTAGCGAACAGCTCTTGCAGTTGGCCAGCTTGCTGCATATCTGCTCATTTCTGATGGAGCATTTTGTGAAGTTTTTCACGCTCTGGGAATAAAAAAAGAACAACAGAACCCAAATAAAAAAAGTTAGTCACTTAAACTGCAGAAATGCAACACCTCAATTCTTAACTACTCAAGCGTCACGGTGAATAACAGAACAAGCCTACGGTTTGAAGGGTTAATGTCACAAACATATCAGCATTCACGGACCAGTCTGCAGTAACATACCGTCACACAAGTCATAAGAGAAAAGAAAGGTCTTTGGCTCCCTCTACAGAGCTACCTACAGCAGTGCAGTTGCTGGCGGCCGAGATGCATTTCTTGTCATCGCACCACTGACAGCCATTAGTGTTAGCGGTACAACTGGTGCAGTCAGAAAAGCGATGACACCTCTCATCCACCGCAGCTGGAAGAGAAACAGATGGAGCAGGACAAGTCCAGAGAGAGAAAGAGAGAGAAAATTAGGGCAGTGTAAACCAAGAATGCAGGTTCAAAAACAAGTAACATCTTGCTGCTGTTTAATGTGAATTAGCAAATAACTTCAGAGCTGTGAGTAAACTTCCACAGGAGCCTCAAACCTCAGAAGTTGAAATAAGGTAAAACAGAAACACCTCCTTCGCTTTCCATTTACATCCAATCAGCAGCCCTCAAACCGCTGGCCTCACACAAGGCATCAAAGCAGCCCCCTCCACCCCTCTCCTCCTCTCCAGACAGCCCTTTATTCAATAATTAAGGGACTTTCTTCATGTCCTTGTTTCACTATAGAAAAACACTTCTCATTTCCCCACTGCTGAATTTAACAGCCTTTTCTGAGAACTGGTAGTGACTCCTCCACTTTAAATCACAAGTCGGAATTTGAAAGCAAGCAATTAGCTGTTAGTAGCACCGTCCCTACATAGCTAGAAGACAAGTGCGCCTCGTGTCTTTGTGCGCTTTAGCTGAAAGTACTGTGAGACTGCCTGGCTGGCTTGACAGGCAGGTCAAGATCAAACTGGTTTGAGAATGACAGAGAGCTGTGCTCGCTCCCCCTTATTACCAGTGTGGCAAGGACATGACTGAGCAGCACGCAGCCTGTCAAGCTTTGCACACCGCTCTACGTGAAACGCAGCAGGTGAGGGCTAGGGAAGGAATGTGCACCACATTAGAAATGGCAGTAACATCTACCGGGCTTAGCAGGGCAGAAGGCAGCAGGAATGGTGTTGCTGGAGAAACTCGGTTCCCAAGAAACGCAGCGGGCTCGTCTCCACACACAGCGCACCCCCGGACCTGCTGCCTCACACCGCCCCTGGCCCAGAAACGCCTCACAGCTGGGTGGCCTGTAGATCAGCACGTCATTCAACAGCACGCTGGAAAACCCACCGAACACATACATAGACCTGGGAGAAAAAGAAAAAAGAGAAAGACAGAATGAGCGCATAGAAATATATTACAAATGTAAAAAGGAACATATTTTATCATTAGCTTTAGTTTAACTCAGAATTTAGCAGTTTAATGGGTTCATGAAGCCACAAATTCTGAACAAGTTTGGTAGGCAGCTTACCATAAACTCAAGTCCTTCTTTAATTTGTTTCTCTACCACTCAAACACTCAAAAATCATAAAAGAACCATTTTGATTTTTAGACAGAATTTCCAACAATCCCCGAGATCAAGGGAAAGTACAAAACTTCTGATGCTGGGGCATTTGCCCAGAAATATGCAGCTTTAACTGAAAAAGAATGTCATAATGTGGTTGTGCCAAACACTGTCAAGCACTATACAAACCCATTACTGGTGACAGCAGTATGTCCAAAACGATTTACATCTCTGTGCAAGTTTGGTTTGGGGAGGACCTTCCACTCATCACATGCTGTTGAAAATGAAAAAAATCTCTATTATTTATTCAACATATAAAACAAGTTCCATAACTGAAGAAAGCACTGAAAATCCATATGTACAACTAGCCAGTTACATACCAATGTCATAGGCCAGAAAATCAGCAGAGAAGCACTTGGCTCCATTGCTAAGTGATGTGTCGTTATGAGTGTTTCCTCCAAAGACAAGCAGAGTGCCTCCCAGGAGGACAGCCGTGTGGAGATACCGCGGGAAACCACTCTCCTTCAGAATAGTCCTGAAACACAACAGACCAACAAACTTCTTTCTTAACTCGTAAAACATACACAACTAGCGGACTACCTTTAATAAACTCATGTACAGTAACCCCCTGCTTTAAAATGGCACAGCAGTCGCGGTTTCAGTCCATCGTGGATTTTCAAACCACAAACGGCTGACTGTGGCGTCCCTTCTGGTTGTTTATGCTTGAACGCGGCGGTTAGCAAGGCAATCTGCTCAGCGCCGCCCCAGACATATACAACCAGCGCGAGCACGAGGCCCGGAAGTCACTGTCAGTTGTACTCTGAGGCGGGAGTTTGAAAGTAGCCAATCCGAAAATGTTATTTACTTCTCCTTGCAGCGGTTTGGCTGAAGTCCAGAATTTCCCTCGTGGAGCATCAACTGTTCTCTTATTTTTTTTGTTTAGTTCTTCTTAAAGCCCTATATTTTTATTATAGTAAATTAAATGCATTTATTACTTTATTTACCCTGCTTATACCAACACAAATTAGAGCGCAGACCAAAGAAAACGCACATGCATGAATTACAGTACAGTCTATAAAGGGGTAATATTGGTGTTTTACATTCTGGAACTGCAGAAGTTCTGGGCATACCTGTCAAGTATGCCGTTTTGGCCGGGAAAGTCCCGTAATTTACCCTTCTTTCCCGCCGTCCTCCCGTATTAGTATTTTCCCGTAAAACCCCCTTATTTTAACCTGCATTATTGTAAGAAAGCCTCCTGTCCCTTTAAGAGAGAGCGCTGTGCACGTGGTGTGAGGGAGAGCACGCAGAGAGAGAGAGGAGGCACAGAGAGAGAGAGAAGTAGCACGCCCTGAATTTAGTGCTCAGTATTGTGCCTGTTCATGTTTTGCACGTATGAGTCACTGATGATAGTAAGTCAAGATATTGTTGTGTTATATTGTACATGATTAACTGATAT
>JBBPCW010000106.1:28915190-28926148 GCA_037974425.1 Phenacogrammus interruptus
TATAAGACACACCAACTTTCCCACCCCCGTTTTGGGGAAGAAAAAGTGCGTCTTATATGGCGAAAAATACGGTATATATACTACATGGACAAAAGTATTGGGACACACCTAGGCCGCCTTCGTCCATCTTAATGCTTCAGCATACCAAGACATTCTGGACAACACCATGCTTCCAACTTTATGAAAAGAATTTGGGAAAAAACGTTTTTCTATTCCAGCATTACTGTGCCCCAGTGCACAAAGCAAGTTCAATAAAGACATGGTTGGATGAGTTTGTTGCAGAACAACTTGACTGACCCACACAGAGCCCTGACCTCAACCCCTTCCAACACCTTTGCGAAGAACTGCACTGGAGACTGTGAGCCAGTCCTTCTCACCCAACTTCAGTTCCTGACCTCATATATACTCTACAGAATGAATGGCCACAAATTCCCACAGAAACTATAAAATCATGTGGAAAGCCTTCCAAGAAGACTGGAAGGTGTTATAGCTGTGAAAGGGGGAACAACTCCATATTAAAGTCCATATTGAATTTGAATGCAATGTTATTAAAGTCCCTGCTGATGTAATACTCAGGCGTTCCAATAGTTTTGTCCATATTGTGTGTATATGATTATTTGCTTTCTGTGGTAATTTTTTTGGTTGTTTATTTGTAGTTCCCATTGTTTACCACTGCTGATTTATTGAGAAGATAAAATCAGTATTTCTGTCAGGACTGTCCAGAAATATCACTGAAAGAACCTTTGACAGTTGGTTTACTTGTTTTTTTTTTATTCTTTTCTTATCGGCCTGTGTAAAATGCAACATGGTGATCAGACCACAGACCGGAAGCAGAGGCCAATGGAAGAGGAAAGCATGTCTCTGCACCACAGAAGAGTCTTCCAGAGCTTCCTCCACCCAGAACAGTGAGTGATTACCAGCTTCATTACAACAGTCATATATAAGTCAATAATCATTAAAGACAACAGTCATTATTGTTGAAGAGCTGTGGACACGCAGATCCCAGAATCTCATTTCAGTTCTGAAATGTCAGTGGACAAAAGCAACCGTGAATTTGTTGACAAACAGATAAAAGGTGATGTATATAATAAAAAATGTTTATTCTATTAGCAGTCACCTGTCATGTTTTGCAACAATGACAATCTATTCTTATTTAAAACACTGCATATAGTTCAGAGACAATTTTGCACTGTATTGGTCACCTGTGTGTATCTAAATCTAGAATTAGCTAGTTCTCTCTGATTTGCAGTAGGAATCCTGTTTTTGCAAAGTTATGTCAGTGTTATCTGCTGTTTGTTTAATGTGGCTTTGAGCTAAGGCAGTAGCCAAATGAGTGTGTTTCTCACGCTTAGTAAAACAGCTATGCCTGTGTTTTATAAGACCATAAATTCCCATTATTAGCAGACCCAAAATCCCTAATAAATTCTGTTTTTATAGATGCTGCAATCACGTTCAGAGCCAGGGCATTAATTACCATCTGAAGTTCAAAAACAGTGTGTGAGTGTTTCTTTGGGGGGTAGGTGTGTGTGTATATATATGTGTGTATGTGTGTGTTGACAAGGAGTAGCTGTAGTGGAGGGGGGCATATAGACAGACAGGAGAATGGAGAGAATTAGTGGAGCCTAGTGAGAAGGCTTTGAACTCCAGACCCATCCACAGATCCACAGGGTGCAGCGGGTGATTAACAACAGCTGTAGCAGCAATTTGGAAGACACCGCTGATGTGTAGACGTGTCATGATGTGTGTGTGTGTGTGTGTGTGTGTGTGTGTGTGTGTGTGTGTGTGTGTGTGTGTGTGTGTGTGAGAGAGAGAGAGAGAGAGAGAGAGAGTGAGAAAATAGAGGAGTACAGAGTAAAATATTGAGTCAGTATACATTTTTCATTGAAACACTAACATCATTTACAGTTTACAGAAAGCAATATTTTATTCTGTTTGATACTTTTGCTGTTTTATTTTTTATTTTTTTGTGGTTTAGTCAGACTGGAGGTACCCTGCTCTAACCTTGGAAGGCCATGTTACCAGTTTGCCCACATCTGATTAGTATCACTGCAGGCTGGATACAGTTAACAGCTCTGGTCCTGTGATCACAGATCTGTTTCACAATAAATCTTTTCTAATACAGTAATAATGCAAGTATTTACAAGAGTGTAGTAATTAGGGCTGGACGATTAATCGAAAAGTAATCGGAATCGACATTCAGAACCTATAATCGATCCAATTTTTCCAGGAAAATTATTTCAATAACTTTCCCCTTAAAAATATAGATAGTAGACAGTGTGTGTGTTTCCTTCAATTATTTTAAAATCAAGTATTGCACTCTTCATTCAAAAATCTCTCACTTGTAAATATGTGAGCACATTTACTGTTCAAAACTTGTCAGTGCAAAAAAATTTTTGCCTATGAGGGCAAAAAAAAAAAGAAAGAAAGAAATAATCGTTCATTAATCGTAATCGAGTTAAAAGGTTCAATTAATCGAGATTTTGATTTTAGGCCAAATCGCCCAGCCCTAGTAGTAACTGAGATTTGTACCACACCAAGAAGCCACACATTTTATTTACCTTAGCCATGACAATTGATCTTAAATTAATCTTAAATGGTATGGGGATGGTCTGATTTGGTAATGATATTTCATACTAATTATGGTATACTTACAAACATATCAATTCTGTTGAATATCCAGCTTGATGCTACTTTAGTGTAGAAGAGGAAATCTTTTATTCTGTGGAAAATTTTAATCAAACGTTAATGACGTTTAAGGGTTGACCGTAATATTCTCCTCCTCTTTTTGATCGTCTAAAGCAGTTTCCAGAGATTCATGTGTACTGTTCATTTCTTCTTCTGTAATCCTGGGTAGCCTGAGCAGGCAGGTCCAGAGTGATCCACTCTTTGGGAAACCTGTCATCTGCCTATGGGGTTTCCACTTATCCGCACAGATCTTGTACTCAAGAGTCAGATTGCGGTTCACGGTAAACGCAGAGTCCCCTCGCACCATAGCCGTGAAGAGCGCCCCCCGGCTGTTGACATAGTGTCCTGGCATGGATGTCCATTGGCCTGTGGTGATGTTGTAGCAGTCCATGAGGCAGCGCAGGAAGTCATCACAAGGGCCGTTCCTCATCACATACAGCTTGTCGCCGTGCGCCACCATGCAGTGGCCGTAACTCTGAGGACGTATCAAGGTGGTGGTCAGGATCCATTCATCCTTGACTGGAACATATTCATAGATATCCGTGGTGTCAGGAGGCTTCCAGAAACACATAAAAATCCTTCTCCGTGCCACGGCACTCGCCGCCCCTGCCACAGGACGAGGCGCATGCTTCACAATAGTCCACTCATGCGTAGAGACGTCACACACTTCGGAAGAAGATATGATCCTCTTATCGTACTCTCCACCAAAGGCATACAAACATCCTTCATGACCCACAAGGGTGAAGTTATACCTGGGCTGCTGAGGCCCATCAAATACGGTCCAGGAGCCTGTGTCTACATCGTAGCAGAAGCTGAAGTCCACTGTTTCCTTGCTGATCCCTCTCACGCCTCCCACCACATACAGCCGATTCTCCACCACAGCCACCCCGGCCATGGAGGTGCTAGCATCCGTGGGCAGGTCAGTCAGGTGCCTCCAGACTCCCTGCTCCTCATTCAGGAACAACACTGTTCTAAAGGCATCTTGGAGAATCTTCATGGAAGGTGTGTGGGTCCCTAAAGCAATGAAAGAGGCAGGAGAGAGTGACTCCACGTAGCAAAACATCTCCTCTGGCAGAAAGTCTGCTACCTCCTGCAAGTCATGGAAGGCATCGCGGATGAACATGGCTGCACTGTGGAATAGCCTCCACAAGCCAAACACAGCTGCTGTATGGTAAAGGAGGAAGCAGTTGTCTGTGTCCAGGATGTCCGTAAGGTGCTGGATCAAGGCGTCCACTTGAAGAAAGGCAGCACATTCTGTCGCTTCCACAATCTCATCAGGGTCTCTGATGGTTGGCTGTTCGCCCCTAGAAACAGCCAGAGCGATAAGGAAACCCCTTGCCTTCAGGCCTCCCTGCAAATGAAGCTCATTCTGATGGCTCTCCCTCATCCCTGAGCGGAAAAGAGCACGGAAGTACTCCGAATTTTGCCTCAGCAAGGCCCTATCTACAGTAAACACGCTACCTTCCACTCGCACTCTCAAGGAATCCGTTGGCCCCTGTCCTTCTTCCAACCCTAAAGGCATTTCCAACTGGGCCATAGGACTCCTGTCCAGCTCCAGGTTGCTGGAAGGCTGCGAAACACCTCCACCTTGCCTCTCCCCACCAAGTATTTAATCTGCCTTGACCATGCAGTCGGAAAGACGGTCCGGCTAATTATTGTTTTTGTGCAAGCTCACCGCTAAACATAAGTGCCAGTCGTACTGTCGTGTCACAAACACTCCCCTCTCCTGATTCTGAAAATAGAGCCAAGCTAAAGATAGTTACAGGCAGTATCACATAGGAAAGAGAGTGTGTTGCAGTCTGTACAAACAGAAAGAGGCAAATCTTCAACAGAATGGATTAGATTGTTCACTTCCCAATCCCAGATGAGATTAAGCTTAGTACAGAACTGGAAACAAACATATCCAGGGCTGTCACTTCCAGTTACATGAGTGAGCAAGTACTCAACCAGTTATTATGATGATTAATCAAACAAGCAGTGCTTTTAGGATCAAATAATAACAATGGACGGAACAGTAATAAACCATGCATAGTCCTTTAAAGATTCCAAAAATACTTTAAAATAGAAATAAGAAGACTTTAATCTATTCGTCTAAATAGATGTGTTCATTGGGCTGTGGGCGTGAATATAAAAAGACTAGCAGGAGAGCTAATGATACTTTTGCTGTCCAGAGAAAGTCAAACATCTAAATGTTTTCTAAACGTTCATGATGAATGAGCAAAAGAGTTGCTTTTGCAAAAACGCTTTTCCTAGAAATATTTGGACAGCAACAAAATGCGAACTACCAACTAATGACTGCTGTTTCACAGAGGAGACACCTTTCAATGTACTTTTCAATCAATTCATTCACCTTAAAGGGGATAATACATCTGTTAAGATCAAATAAATCAAATCATTCAGAGTATTTATTGTGTAATGTTCTTTTCTAGATGAGCTTGTCGCAGTGAGGATGATAGTAACCATTAAATGAAGCTTCTCAAAGCTCCTTTACAGAAAGTTATTGCATCACCTGATGTCTGAGATCATGTTTTGGAATATTCTCCAGTAAAGACGACTTATATTTCTAACAATGCATTCAAGCAGAAGCATTTATGTAGTGCAGTTTAAGCCTCTCATCAGAACGCTCTGAGTTACTTTACTGGTTAAATTATCCAGAGATATTGAAAAATCAATACCCTTTCATGGAAAAGCAAATTGCTATCAGTTCACATAAAAACAATCAAATGAACTTCAGTTTATTTAAAACTTCATTTTATCTAACTCGGGGGTAGTGTTCATTACTAAAGATAATGATAATATGATAACAAACATGACTGGAGTTGGAACGCTGCACTAAAAATGAGTGAAAAGCATACTCCAGGGTCTACGGTAGGTCAGGGTGAGTTCGGCGCAGGATCAGGAGGTGGTGATGGCTGTTTTGAGAGCATGTCACCGGTTAATAAGTCCGTTAATAGTGCTGATTATTTTCCCCTCTCCCCCCTTCCCCAGCAGAGTTTGGGTCCAAGCCGGCCTGTGCTTTCACTGAGCTGGATTCTTGGCATGGGAACCAGGGATTTTCCATGTTCTGGGTGTTCATTTGGTCTCTCTCCCACTCGTTTTCTTTTTTTTCTTCTGTAAAGACTGGCGCTCTATCCTTATTTATGCCTGCCTCCTGATTTGCTCCCTCCTTGGAATGGGTTTCCGTGGTGATGAGAGAATGGGGGGCTGATTGTTTGAGAAAAGTCAAGAGGAATAAGACTCATACGAGTGTCTGCAGCGTAGAGTGAGCAAGACTGTCAAGATTGTGTCAGGACTGTGTGATTTCTTGTCAAACAAACACAGGTACACACATGAACATGTACTTACAAGCATAAGCAGACTAACTTTTTTTCTGGGAACAGCTGGGCTGTGCTTGGGCCTTAGGTTTTGACCTTTGACTGTGTATGGAGCAGCACTGATAATCAGTTTTAGAGGGAGGAAGCCATCGCTCGTTGTTTCTTTTTAATCACTGGCAGATGCGCAAGTGCTCAGAAGCTGCTTTTCTTACCTCCCCGTGTATTTTCTGCCTTTTAGAGTGTCACTGGGTGAAGGAGAAAAAGAGGAAGCTGGGGATGCAGAGTTCTGAGAGTGTGGGAGAAAAGTAGTTTCCATTTAGTTCTGTTGAAGCCCTCCTGACTTTGTGTGCGCTATATGTGGGGCTGCTCCTTTCCCCACCAATCCCTTGTTCTCCAGGACCATGTTGTTGTTTTTTTCTTTTTCCCTCATGTCTGACTCTCATTTCTCTTCACAGCCTGTCCTGTTCCACTTAAAGGAACAATACAGCAAAAAAGACTGAAGTTTGCATCTCTTGTTTTGTGTTTATGCCTCTTAGCATCATCCAGACAGATTCAAAATGCATCAAGTCGATAAGGTGATCTCAAACAGACTTGCCTATGTGAGTTATAAAACTGTATGATATGTCATCATTTATAATACTGCACAAAAGGATGCTGCAGAGCTAAAAGAAGCAGTGGCTGACATCTTGAAAGCCCACGCCAAACTTTCACTTTTAATCACAACATCCTGTGTCTCCACCAAGGCTCTGAGCCCAGTTGTTTATGAACACTCCCCTGTCTTTGTTTTAAAATGGACACTTATCCTGCCAGTTAACCTCGCTAACCCGTTGGCCATATCAGCTTCAAGTGAACGGACCTGCAAATGAAAGCATGAGGTTTCAATCAAGTGTAAAGAGAATCCTTCTGAAAAGTCTATTGGTAAATCAACAGGATTCATCCAGGACCCAATGTTCTCTGCATGTGGGTGGTTAAAATAGCGCTCTTTTTGGCCCCAGGGCAGGCGTCTCAGAGTTATAGTGTATCAGATGTAAGGGCTTAGTGATGTTTTGAGTTGATTGATTCGGGAAACCCACTAGGCCACTCCACACCCAACAAAAACCATTACTCCTGCAGGCGAACACGTGTGGAATTCCTGTCTGGACCGCGCAGAGCTGAGGTCAGAGGGAGCTCAGATTCAGGGAGGAGGAATTCCCCCTCAGAGAGAAAAGCCCAGAGAAAAGACAGGTGCACAAACGAAGAGCTCCTGAGTCTTATATATTGCTGATGAGTGGAGGAGTCACAGCTGAAAGCATCACCGTCTTATGAGGACCTTGTTACTCCTTGTCACTCTTTTTTACGCCATTTAAAAACATGAGCTGCCTTTTTACATCATGGGAACTTTTCATGATCAATGGGCCAACAGAAATGTTCCAAAATATATTTATATTAGTTTAGAACTTTATTTTTCTCAGTAAAGTTTCTGTTTGATGCTTTGAGGTTTTGTCAAAACAATACCCAAGGTGGGTTTATCGGTGGTGTCATGTGTGAAGTACAACTCTTATCAGTGATCCATCATCATTAATCTCTCTCTCTCTCTCTCTCTCTCTCTCTCTTCTCTCTCTCTTTCTCTCTCTTTCTCTCTCTCTCGCTTTTTTCTCATTCTCTCTCTCTCTCTCTCTCTCTCTCTCTCTCTCGCTTTTTTCTCATTCTCTCTCTCTCTCTAGCCCATAGTAGTAAGGGAGCCCTTTCCTCTTCCACCAGCTCCAGCATGTCTGGATTCCTCAGAGGGTTACTATGAAGAGGCTCAGCCCTATGATTCAACCATCAATGGTAAGCCCTGCCCTAGGACAGTTCTTGTTAAGTCATAACATATTATAAAAAGTGCATTCCCCAACACACCAAAGCACAAATATAATTCAGTGCAACACAGCTCCTGACAGTGATACAGAAAAGACTGTTTGTTTTCACTAATTCTCAGTTTACATCATCAGGTCATTCAGTTTGTGACCTCCAGTTTCTGCATTTCTTGAAGCTGTTCTGCCCTTGAGCAGAGCTGTTGTTCATTCAGCGTCCTGATTTAGCTCACTTAGCTACTGCCACCAAATTCTGACTAATGTAATTGAGAGCTACCAAATTTGAGCTGCAGCTTTTTGGACGGTTACCCTTCCAAACAGTGCCTTGACACACAAGTGGCTAAGAAGCAGAGAACAGTGATGCTCTTTGTTCGGCTGCAGCGGGTCCTCTGGCACTGGACACGGTGGGGGAACATTGACCATGAGCCCAGGAAATGGGGGCAGCTGAAGCAGGGTCTTGGGTGCATAGAGCAGCCCTGCAAGGGGATGATTTATATCTTCAGCAAATGTTCCGAGGACACAATCCTTTTATCAAGCGGCTACGTTATTCAGTATTAAAAGAGATCCATTTATGATAAATCAATTTAATGAAACAATGTAATCTTCCCATGATACATTATCATGCAGTATCATGCAATTCCAATGTATATATATATATCATACACTTTCAATATCTTCTTTACTCCGTCACTACACTTATACATTATACTTACATTACATTATAGCATCCTAAACTAACTGAAGACATGCATGGGTCGGGGTAAGGGATGTTTATGGTGGTTCTGCTATGCTGCAATTCTAGTTACCAGCTCAGAGCATCTGATCTAGCTAAAGATAATCAGGTTTTGCTCTCTCCTCTCGTTGCTTTAATCAGCGGAGGATGTGTATTGCAGGGCATTCATGTTTGATCTAGTTTGTTGCAGAAAAACAAGTTACCCTCAGAGTCCAGAGCACAGGCAGCAGAAGCATAATAGCAGCTGCAAAGAGGGACCAACTCCATATAAAAGCCTATGTATCCAAATACAGTGTCATTAAAGTTCCTGTTGGTGTTATGGTCAGGCGTCACATTACTTTTGTCCATAAAATATGTGGTTGTGGTTCGGTTTGCCGATCGCTGAGCGGGGGGGTGGGGGGCTGTTTCGAGGCAACAGGATAACAGAGAAGCACCCAACGTTGATGGTGGTGTTCAATGGGCAGCCTAGATTCTGCATGAGAAATCGGAGGTGTGGTGTGTGAGTGTGTGAAGACAGTCAGATGCGTGTGAGAGCCCTGAGTAAATAATGTGTACCCAGTCCTATTACTGGACCAGCAGGACCAGCCATTTGTTAGCTAACCTAGCAGAACTGTCAGGTAACATTTTCCTCTTAGCACGGTGACCTTGGGACTGAATCCATTTAAAAAGGTGTGGTGCCTGTATGCTCAGAAGATCCATATATTATCCTTTACCCTGTGGTTTGGGAGCACTTTGTGTGATGAGGAGATGTAAATGGTTTGCCATGACTAAATTAGGGGCAAACTCAAAAAGGAGGGAAAACAAGAACAAAACAAAAAGGACCACATGTTTTCCAAGTTGAACCCACTAAATCTCCTTTCAGCTTTCCTTCACTTTCTTTCAGTCCGTATATTTTAGGTCCTTTCTGACTTAGCTTAATTTACCTTCCTCCATAGACGACGGTGAAGCAGTGAGTAGCTCTTATGAGTCCTATGATGAGGAAGAGGTACCGAAGGGACCACAGTCTGCAGCACAGCACCAGTGGCCATCTACCGAGGCATCTATCGAGCTGATGAAGGACGCCCGGATCTGTGCTTTCCTTTGGAGGAAGAAGTGGCTGGGCCAGTGGGCCAAACAGCTGTGCGTCATTCGAGAGAACCGTCTCCTGGTAGGTGATCTCAGAGCCAGTGTCATACACATCCCTTCCCCACCCTTGGACTGACCTACTAATGGTCACTAGTGACTAACATTAATAGTCAAGCCACACTTGCAGCAGTAAACATGATGTACAATTATCAAATACATTTTAATCACTAAATGCGTGATCTTTAATTGCCAAATAAAGCCACTGATGCTCCAGACGTAGCTCCAATGTTTTACATGTATGTGTTAGTAGGTGATGTAGGAAAATATCAGTAATAACTTACTGAAGTAAGGCTAAAGTAATGTTGCTCTCTTTGAGTGGTGGTAGCTCAGTGGGTAGGATACTTGCCTCTGGACCAAGAGGTCACAGGTTCGAATCCTACCTCCAGCACCACCACTGGGTCCCTGAGCAAGACCCTTAACCCCAAGTTGCTCCAGGGAGAGACTGTCCCCTGTAGTTAGAGAATGGAAGTCGCTTTGGATAAAAGCGTCTGATAAATGCTATAAATGTAAATGTCTCAAAATGGACTGTGGTTTAGTCAACATAGACAGGAGCTTTAAAAATGCCTTTCATTCTGAATATGTATTCAGTATTTTTGCAACACATACAGCATTATTTATTTGTAGTATCGTTATTTTAAAAAATTATTTGTTGCTGAAATCTCAGATGGTTTGCTCATGTTCTTTTGTGTTTGCAGTGCTACAAAAGCTCAAAGGACCAGACTCCCTTGCTGGATGTCAGTCTGGTGGGCTGCAGTGTCATCTACAAAGAGAAGCAGCCCAAAAGGAAAGAGCACAAGCTGAAGATCATTCCTCAGGGTGGGGAAGCCATCGTGCTTGGCCTGCAGAGTAAAGAGCAGGCTGAACAATGGCTGAAGGTTAGACTGTGAGAAAAGACTACACTCAAACAGTGGTGTGCAGTTGAGACAGCTAATAATTCACCACTGCTCTTATCTACACAGGTAATCCAGGAAATTAGTCCCAAATCCACAGAGGGCTCTGATATCTCTGATTCCCCCAGACTCATCTGTACTAAGGTATGAGCTAAACAACACTGTAGTTTTACATGTATAGGAGAGAAGTAGGCTCCAGACAACATACAATTATAATACAGGTAGCTTGAGCGCTACAATCTGATTTGCCTTTGTAAAATACCCAACATACACACAACCATGTAACCAGTGATGGGCAGTAGCGTCGCTACAAGTAGTGACGCTACTAGTAGTGACGCTACTAGTTTAACTACATTTCTCAGTGGCGTGTTGGTAGCGT
>JBBPCW010000106.1:28926248-28941173 GCA_037974425.1 Phenacogrammus interruptus
AAAAAAAATAGCTTAGATGTAGTAAACTACTTTTACCATGTTGCTGTAGCTTAGCTTGCTACATTTCTCAGGGCAGCAGCTTTAGTGTAGTTAAGCTTAATTCAATGTAGAGTAACTGATAGCTTAGCTCACTAAGTTTTCTAAGTAGCTTGCCCAACACTGCATGTAACCATGTAACTCAATAATCATATCAGCAATAAATAGCACAAAGCCTTGCACTGCTTGATTTAAATACTCCTTAACAATGGTAAAATCAATATAATAATGAAAAAAACTAAATAACTAATTAAATTAACTCCTCTGCAGGGTGAGCTTAATGAAAGGTACTCTGTGGCTTCAGAGAGTGGCAGCAGCACAGACAGCCATGCTGAGAGCCTTGAGAATAAAGACGGTGAGCCTAAATCAGTGTTCTTCAGGACTTTTGACTGTGATGGGGGGGTCATTTTTTTCGTTTAACCATCATTTATCATTTCTGTTTAGTTAAAAAGAAATATGGTGCTGGCCTGATGCTAAGTAACCTGATGAACATTGGGAAGAAGAAGATTTCCTCATTAGACAGTGAGAAGTGTGTAGACACATCAGGTAAATCAGTACAGTCTTACTGCATTCTCTGGCACATTGTTACACAATCATTATTAATTTTTGGGAAAATCTGTCAGCAGCCTAACACTTCCACCCCCCCTTCTGTCTCCCTGACAGGTTACCTGAATGTCTTGGTGAACAGCCAATGGCGGACACGCTGGTGTCTGATAAAGAATCGACAGCTGATGTTCTACCAGGACAAGGGCAAGTCTAAGCTGGCCCAGCAGCCCGTGTCTCTGGAAGGGTGTATGGTCCTGCCAGACCCCAGCCCTGAACACCTCTACTCATTTCGCATACAGATGGATGGAGAGGAGCTTGCCATGCTTGAGGTGAGCAGCTTGACACTCTCACAACCAGGCAGACACAATATGCAGACAAATCTTGTTTGAATTTTTTATCTCTTATGTAAGTGGGTCAATAATAGCAATCACTGTTCTGTCCAGGGCTGAAACTCAGCACTCAATTAAACAAAGCTAACATTGATTTTTCTCAATGAATTGGCAATGATCAGCTGCCATTTTGCAGGATGATGACACATATTTAAAATTCTCCTACATGTCTTTCTTACAATAAGAAATCAGGTCTTCATATGAGGTTCTTTGATTCTCTTATCAAGCGTATATTATTATTATTATTTTTGAAAGCTTATGCATTTATTATTATCCGGCAAGTCCATTTAAAAAAAAAAAAAACTATGGTTACTCAATTAATTGTCGTAATTATTGATAGATTACATGCCTATCCTTGGTGGTGATAAATCCATTGTTAGCTACCCCAATTAAACTATTAATGACAGCCAAAGAGACTACTGTACTACAAATCCCACACCTCCTTCCATTTTCCTCTGACCTCACACCTCTGTAGCAGGAGTCTGGCTACCACACACTCTTACGTTCAGAAGATCACAGATCATCATTCCTTACATTTCACTGCTGGAGCAGTGATCATGTCTAATGCTATTACTTTATTAGAGCCCAGTATGGCAGGATTTACACGACTTCTGGTATTGTGGAACTGCTCTCTCACTTAGACTGTAAGCTGTTGTGCTTCATTCTTTATGGTACATGAGATTCATCTAAACTTTGTTTAGACAGTTTTAATACTCTAAAGGCTAATGTGGATGTGGTGTGTGTATTTTGCCACCAGCGTCTATAAACATGTGGTTATTAAGCCATTTGTGATAAAGTATACTCTCAGCAGACAGATAAACAACTGATTTCCTGCTCACATTCCTTCCTTTAGTTTCTGGATGCTTATATTCTATTTTTAGAAAGACATTTTTCTGTAAACAAAGAGAGGACAGATTGGTAACTTTTGGGTCTAATTCTGCTGAAAAGTGTTCAACATGACTGCCATCTTCTGGGCAAATTCATTTGGATCTACCTCGTTTGTTGGACAACGCTGGATGTACCAATGTGTTACTGGGATTGAGTGGATTTATATGTATTTTTCTTGATTTTACTTTTCAGGCAAAGTCATCTGCTGACATGGGCCACTGGCTGGGGTTGTTACTGTCACAAACAGGGACCAAAACTGACCCAGAGGAACTCACCTATGACTACGTAAACTCTGAGAGGATATCCAGTATAGTAAATGCCGCCAAGACCTCCATGTAGTAAGTCTTAGTCTGTCAAAAAAACATGAGAAAATATAATTTCCCTTGGGATAAAAAAGTTCTTTCTTTTCTTATCTTCTTTTCTTCTTCACATGCTTGTGTTTCCTATAGCTAAACCAGTAGGGAATGGAATAGTTATACGCTCTAGTCCTCCATCGGTGGTCAGTTTCTGGCCACAGGACACTTTCGGCTAGATATTTTTGGTTGGTGGTTTATTCTCAGCCGTGGCAATGAGGTGTTTAAAAAATACAGCAGCACCGCTGTGTTTATTATATGCAGCAAGGGTTACCTAATGATGGAGAGAGAGATGAACTACATTATACACCTTTACAATTAGTGGAGCTGATCAAGTGGACAATGGGTGAAGATGCACCTAATGAAGTGGAGTGTTTGTGTACAGTCTAGTCAAGTTAAATTTATTCATATTGTTCTTTTTAAGGTTTTTCTCTTTAGAGAATTTGGCTCAGAGCCCCTAGTTCAACGAAAGTCAACAGAGGAAACTTCTCTAGGGAAATGGCTAACAATATACAGTATAAATGGCATAATTACAACACATGCAGGTGATCTATGGTGGCCTATCTGGAAAAAGTTCACAGAGGTCACTGAGGGCTTTATATCTTTAGTGGTCTAGCTGCTGTATTCTGGACTAACTGAAGTTTGTTTTCATACCTGCTAGAACATTCTAACTGCAGGCTACTGCAGTAATCCAATTTTCTGGTGATAAAGCAGTAAGCATATTGTGTTTCTTAGAATAGCAATAATTTTAAGATGAAGAAAGGCTGTTCTCTCTTATATGTGCATCAAAAGATCTGAATCAATAGTGGGCTCTGAGATTTTTCACACTTGAACATTCAAACTGACAAGATTAATGCAGGATTTAGCATTAACCCCCTTTTGGAGCTTTTGGACCTAGAAGAAGAACAACTTGTTTTTTTTTTAGTTGATTAGGAGAAAGTTATGTGCCATTCAGTCTTTTAGTACTTTACGCAATCCTCAGTCTTATTTAATCTAAGTTTATCTTCTGGTTTGGCTGATGTATATACTGTATGTAGTTGTATGGGATCTGCAAAGCAGTGGAAGCTGATCCCATGTTTGCGATAACCATACCCAGGGGCAGCCTATATAATGTGAATGACAGAGTTCCTAGAACAGAACCATGTGGGACTCCATTTCGTACATTACTTTATGCTACTGTAACAAATAGAGTAAGTTTAATTCATGAAACATTTAATGTCATCTTGCATGTATTGACGTTGCAGTTATTTATTTAGTACTGGGTATAAGCATAAAGACCCTATGTTGGCTATCATCAAACTAGGAATAACCAAAAGTGCACACTTTTGTAATAATGTACTAACAAATGTAATAATATAAAATGAAATGTACTATAAATCTTTGTGTGTATTCCTCAGCTTAATGCAAAGGAGATACTCCGAGCCTAATGCTTACACAGATAGCCTCCCATCAAACACCCACGACACTGATGACATATATGATGACGTGGCCTCCACAGAGAATGAACAGGAGGTGAGTAACATTACCTTGTGTTGAGTTTCTTAGATCGGCCATGTTTTTTCCCCTAGTCATCAGTGACTATCTTGATTTCATGAGTCTAAGAATTTACTTTGCTTAACCCCTACAAAAAAAACCTTGCAGGATTAGCAGTACTGTCTATATGAAACAAAGAGAGCGCCTGAGAGTCACTAATATGTCAGGATTGTGTTTGTGTTAACTCACAGGAGGTGTTGATTTAATCATGTGCTTCGTTTGCCATGCAGGATTGTCAGGAAGGCAGCAGCGAGTATGTGGTGAGCACAGAGCAGGATGGAAAGGATCGAGTGTATCTGGATCTTATCCCTGTCCGTTCATTCCTCCACACAAACTCAGGCAGAGTGTCCCCCCAATCCCCTCATTCATCACAGAGGGATCTCAGCCCAACTCCAGCACCTGCTGCTGAGCAGCAAGACTCTGTGAATGAGGTTGGGAATTACAGACTACACTGATCCACATGTTCTGTCTCTGTTCCAATGCTGTTGGAATATTTTTTAAACATGTAACAAAAGCCATATAACTACATCCCTTTTACTTTAGCTAATTACATAGGATGACACCAATGAAACACCAATAAAAAAGCTGTGACACATTACACAGCTAAGTTCAGCTGTTCTTTAAAGTGAAATAGTCAGGAACCATCAAATATCTCATGCATTGATATCTTCAAGACCTTTATGTGTAGGACCAAAGGACTATGGTGCGTGTTACCTTACCTCAATGAAAGCCACCATATTTAATACTGCTTAAAGTTTCTTGAAGTTTGTTCCTGACTTTTGACCAGTCCTGCATTAGTGCATGGCACAACTAATATATTTATTTTAAATCTGTATAATTTTAAAAGAAATAAACATATTGACTAGACCGCCCTGCAATCAGAAAGTTGTGTGTTTGATTCCCAAGACTGCTAAGCAACTCTGAGGTACCCTGAGCAAGGTACCGTCCTCACACACTGCTCCCCGGGTGCTGTGTTACTGGCTGCCCCCTGCTTCATTTGGTGAATGGGTTAAATGCAGAGAAAGAACTTGTGCTGTTCACACTGTGTGCTGTGGTGTGTTCACATATGACAGAATTGTCACTTTCATTTAGGATATCATGTTGAGTTTAACTTCATCCATTTCTCCTCAGCTTGGGCATAGTATTACATCTACACAGGCTGCTACTGTACTGTATATGACTGTAATGTAGCATCACATTTCTTTTTCCGACTCTCAGGATGTTAAACTTGCAGAATCGGTGTATGAAGCCTCATTACCCACAATCACAGAGTGCCTTAATGCTCCAGCACCGCCTCCCAGACTGGATCTAGAGCCTAATACATCGTCCTGTTCCAGTGCCCAGCCCCAGGACCAGCCACTGAACCATCCACAGCACCAACAACACCCTTCACCCCAACCCCAGTCCAATCGCCTCAGCCTCCCCAGTCAAGATGGTCAGAAAAAGGCTGCTCCCCACAGCCCCAGCATTGCTCAAAGCCAACTGCAGAGTCAACATCACACACCCCACAGCCCCCCAACCAGCAGGCTAAGGGCTGCAAGCACTGATAGGTTTCTTGACAGGCTGAAGCCATCTGTAGCAGGTAACATTTTTTTTCATACTGACCCTCCCTGTACATTTCAATTTAATTGCAGTTTATTTTAACATTATTACAAGGGTGCACTACACTTTTGCTTTCAGTATCTAAATCTGTATGACCTGAATCTAAAATGACACTGAGCTTTCCGACACTCCACATTCTGAACTTTTCAGCATGCTCTGGGTCAATCGAGGTGAAGCTGGGGAAGAACCGGACGGAGGCCGACGTGCGGCGCTTCACAGATGAGAGGGACCGGCTGGAGAAAGACAGGGAAGAGGTCAAGAGCACCCTGGCCACACTGAGGAAGGAAAGACGGGAAGCGAAAGAGGAGCTGAGTTCCTGCCAAGGTACAACAGTGCCCTCTATTGGAAGAATCATGTGCATTTTAAAGGCTCTTCAGTTTTGAACTTTCAACAAGTTTTTGTGTATGCAACAGACACAACAGACCTTATTTTTCTGATGAAAGATTCCAATCCGTTGTTGTTTTCACTTGTTTTCACTAAACTAGAATTACTGATCCGTTGATTTTCAAAAATTCATCAAATTTAGCTTATACTGCTGATAGGACAGTGTACTCAACTCTGAAAACTAAAATATGTTATGTATAAATATATATATGAATTGTGTTATGTTGTATCATAGACTCCTCCAGACAGGCTTCTCTGGAGACATACCTGAAGCAGAAGGAAGAGTTTTGTCGTGAGGCGGAGCGTCGGCGAGTGGAGGTGGAGCTCAGGCTCGTTGAAGTGAAAGAGAGCTTGAAGAAGGTGGAGGCTGGACCATTTACTCTCGGCACCACAGTAGACAGCGGCCTACTGGACACCCAGCAGCCAGTCAGTGTGAGTGTTACAGCATGACCCTCATACATGGCTTCACTGACTACTCAGGTTTTTCTCGAAATCATGGAGACAATGTTAATACTATTGTGTTGAGTGGAATACTGTGCAGTGGGCTGGCACAGAGTATATCCCCTGCCATATACCAATAGGCCCCAGGATAGGCTCTAGGTAACCGTGACCTTAGTAGGGAATAAACGGTTACAGACCACGGTTAATGGCATATATATATATATATGTATGTATGTATGTATGTATAGAGATTAATATTGAAAACATTGAATGGAAGGTGTGTCCATATTTTTGACTGTATACACACATACAGTTAGGTTCAAAATAATAGTTATCAGATATTACTAGCCTGATCAAACATTATATTTCTACATGGCAAATAATTTACTGGTATTTACTAGGTGTAGTAGAGTAGTAGAAAACCAACAGACCCAACAATCATGAAATGCACGCTGCTGATTCTGCAAGTGCATCATAAGGGGCGTGTTCAAAATAATGTGTGGAGTTCAATTAGTGAGGTCATTCATTTATGAAAATACTGGTGCCTCAAAATTCTTGAAGAGGTCATGTTGCCTTATGCCGAAGAGGAAAATCGCTTGAAATGGGTGTTCCAACAAGACAACAGCCCCAAAAACACCAGTAAACCAGCAGCATCTTGGTCCCAGACCAACAAGATTGTCGTTATGGAGTTACCAGCCCTATCCCTGGACCTTAATCCAATAGGACACTGGAGGGGTGACCTTAAAAATGC
Organism: Phenacogrammus interruptus; assembly: GCA_037974425.1. Lineage (NCBI taxonomy): Eukaryota > Metazoa > Chordata > Actinopteri > Characiformes > Alestidae > Phenacogrammus > Phenacogrammus interruptus. The sequence continues at coordinate 28,933,172 of JBBPCW010000106.1, forward strand.
AGTTTCTGAGGCAAAAGCAAGAAATGCAGAAGAATTGTGGAGTGTAGTCCAATCATCCTGGCCTGGAATACCCGTTCACAGGGGCCAGAAGTTGATCGACTCCACAAAATACAGACGTACAGCAGTTCTCAGAAACAGTAGTTAAACTAAATATTAGTTCAGTGATTCAAAAGAAAGCAAAATCTTAAATCATTTTTCAGTTTATACAGGGGACGTTTGAGTTAGTAAAGAAGAATGTGGACACTGCAATAGTCTAAGATTCACTTTTCCTCACTTTCTGTAAAGGAATTAGACAAATTTAATAAACTACTTCATATATTTGGTTCGGAATAGAATGTGTAGGGTTCCCAATGTATTTGTGCGTATGGAAATAAAAGCTTTTACAAGAATTTTGAGCTTTATTTACTTTTTTAAACACGCTGCTATTATTTTGCACGTAACTATATATATTTAAAAAATTATTTGATCTGATATTTTTGGTCACATGTCAAACTAAAGTAACTGTTGCAGCCACTGCACTGTTGAAGAAAATAATCACATGCACTTTGTAGTAAAAGCAAATACGCTTTATCTCTTTTTTCAGCCCAAGTCTGCTCCTCCTGCTGCCTCAGTGACAGCTGTCAACAACGGGGAATCCTCGCCTGTCAACTCAGCCACAGCACTGAAGAATAGGCCTTTGTCAATCATGGCGTCCAGCAAAGGAAACGTCCTGCAGAAGGCCAAGGTGAGAAGCCTAATCTGAAATTTCTAGAAGTTGTTTAGGTTGTTTCAAATCCAATATGTCTAACTTCAGAAGTTCAGATTTCTTCATGCTTCTGCCACTGGCAGTCACATCATCCAATAGACACCATATGAATACTACCATTCAGAGATGAGTGGTGCTTTGGATTATCAGCAGTTGTTTCCTCCATACTTTTCTGTCCCAGAACTTTATATAAGCAACATATAAAGGTTATATATGCAACACTATATATTAGGGCTGGACGATTCATCAAAAAGTAATTCGAAATAGACATTCAGAACATATAATCGATCAAATTTTTCCAGGTCGATTATTTCGATTACTTTCCCTTTAAAAACACTACCGCATGTGGAGTCACGTGACCCCGCTCTGTTATGTTACGCTATTCTGCCGACATGGAGAGCTTAAAGACGGAGAGCTTAAAGACAACTGAGCAACTTGTCAGCGAACTATGAGGGCAAAAAAATTAAAGATAAATAAAATAATCGTTCATTAATCGTAAGCGTTAAAATGTTCAATTAATCGAGATTTTGATTTTAGGCCTAATCGCCCAGCCCTACTATATATAACACTATAGATACTAGAAAGATTCCAGGCATAAATTATCACATCTAGAATACACTCTAAACTTGCTGCTGGGTTTCATTAGCATGCACTAAATATAAATTGCGATGTCCTGTTCATTATAGTCTTTTTCTCTTAATGGCATTGATGTTTGAACTGCGCTCTGTTATGCCTAGCTAAAACCCCAACCCATGTGTTCACAGGAGTGGGAAAAGAAATCGACCACCTAGGCATGGATATGGAAGGAGAGACAGCTCAAAATGTGACATAATGACGATACTTAACTAAGCAGAGCCTCTGGCCAGCCCAAGCCATAACCCCTTTGTTGGGCAAGGATTATGGCAGGAAAGGAGAGAAGGCAACCTACTGTCTCTGTCCCCTCTGTCCTCATGCCACAGCCCCTTTTCTGGATTTACTCCAGTGAGAGACTACGGAGGTACTGCTAACTGCAGGCAGCTTATCAGAGACATTGCTGTTGTCCCCTGCATTTTCCCGCAATGCCACTGGACACTGTTGAATTGATCTATTTAAGTCTTTTATATATGGAAAAAGGAAGGGATTTGAATATTTTTTTTATATCAGACAAGCACATTGTGGTAACAAGTATTTTATTACAGCTAAGAGCAGTCATAAAATGGGAGAACTTCAAGAGCCATTCGTTTTTCCATAGCATGCTATAAAGGGTCCGTCGTAAGGTTAACCGTTTGATACAGTCTCAGTTGTAACCTGGTTTATGTATGCTGGTAGTCTAGATGTAAATACATGTTACAAAAAGTTCAGTTTCATTTGACCTATTACTTTATGCTAGCTAAAAATGCACCTTTTATTCAAATAAAAATCAGTACTGACAGAAAAGCCTCAACATGCACCGAAACCTCTTAATGCTCTCTTAATGCAATGTTTTTGATGGACAGTATCAGGGATGTAAGGCAAAATGTGAATGTTTTACTTCCCTGTGGTGATACCAAGATTCAGAAGTATTATATGCACAATTTTATAAGACATCTTTGGGACAAAAAAAGACTTTAATCAACTTTACAATTCAGAACCACGGTAGATACAGGAAGCTTACAAAATTACCTTAAACAGTTCACCAGTAGGTGGAACCAAATAACACAAGTACGTTTTTCATGTCCTTTCGAAGGCAATGATCGTTTGAAAATAGCAGTTCTATCAGTTCAGAAACACGGTAGCATATAAAATAAATATTTGTCTGTAAAATAAAAATGTGCCCCCGTCACAAAGGTTTTACCAACACTAAGCTATGAGCCGTAACCTGTTCCAAAACCAAGCTGAGAGCCCAAGCTGTTTCAGCAAAGATGGAACATTGGCGTAAAAAGTCTGATGTAAGGCACTAAAATAAGTCTGACATTTGTTTTGTTGTATCAGATTAATTGTGTTTTGAGCTGCAGGTTTAAAAAGGTTTAATGAAATGTTTTTAAAGTCATCAGAAAGGAAGTGGCTTCCCCCTCTCCCTCACAGGGAGTGTAATGATATGTTTACTAGTGTAGCGTAATGATGACAGAGCCTGTGTTGAAAGTTCGCTGCAGCAGGATTCTCACCAACACCAGTTTCCTGCACTAGCTCTAAGTAAGCCGGTCTAAATCTGGCAAAATGCGCACTTCCCTTTATTGTTTCCCTTTTCTCCTGATAGGTAAACTGTGACGCTCTTATAAGAGCGAGTAAACGTGTGGAATGCCCTGTGTGTGTGTGTGTGTGTAGCTGTCTAATCTGGCCCATCACTGTGACCGTATGGCATGTCTCCTGCGGTGCTCCCGGTAGCGCCTCTGTAGCTCCTCGCTGCTCATCCTGTGGCGGTGTCTCTGCGCTGCAGGTCTCGGGAGGTCTCCTCTGGCGGGCTGCTGTCTGCTTCCTGTAAGGAAAGGCAACATGGCCTGGATCAATTAAAAGAACACGGATAAACAGTCATAAACAAAGCTATCAACCAAAGCTTTAAAGCGTAATCCGTTTTAAATAGCTGTCCTATTTGAACTGTGGGGGTATTTTTCTTAATTAATTGAAAAAATAGTCAAAATAGAAACTCCAAATTTTTTAAAGACGACCATAATTTCCAATGTAATTTAAATCTAAATGTATTTCCTAAATATTATGTTTACATTTAGTACATCTTTATCAATGAGTCTGTTTATGATGGTAAAAGATACACAATGTACTGCAATCTTTTTATCCAATAAGGTTATCACATTTCAAATGTGATGTTTTGTTACAACAACGACGGGATCCAACTAGAAAGTGAAAACAACTGCTACTTTAAATCTTACAATGTATATTATTTCTATTGCAACGTCTGGATCTGACAGTTTCGCTATTCTGGTCTTTCTATAATATTTATTCTTCACAAAGCAGAGTGGATATGCATGGAATGAACTCATTAACACTGATACAGACGTGTCTCGCAGTGAGGACCCTCCCAGCCTCTGCATTCACAGCGGTAGCTCTTGTTCAGCAGGACACAAACGCCATCGTTCATGCACGGATTGGGCCTACACGGGTTCACTGGCTTCTTCACATCTACAGAGAGGGAAAAGAAGACAGGAGGAGAGAAAAATGAAGACATATCACAACTCGGAAATAAAAAGCTTCAGAGGGACTATTACTGCTGACATTTACTGGGCTTGGAAGAGAGTGATGACATTTTCTGAGAGGCCTTTCATCATGGTTACAGCTAAAGAGCATTTCCATGCAATTCACTGCACATTAAGCACAAACTAATGGTCTAATGCACTTAGTCCCCACTGCTATGCTCAGGCTCAATGTGCAAAAGTCATGGATTTTTTTTTTCACTGTTCAGTGGATGGATAAGAGGATTTCTTCAGTCTAAAGAGATTTTGGCCTTTACTCACCCAAGAACTGATGCTGTTTAATTCTTGAAGACCTACAATCTAACAGTAGACCAAATTCAAAGCCTCCTGTTAGTAGTCACCACTCTAACTCTAACACTAAGCAATTGCAATGTGGATCCCTTGGAGTTTAAGACCCATAAATGACAACAACACAGAAGGGATACATTTTTTGTAACTTTTGTAAATGTAAACTAAAAAACTTTATTCCAAGTCATTTTAGAGCATTTGTACTGATTCCTCATGAACTGCTTGCCTAATGTAAACAAAGCTGCCCTTTTCAGACAGCATAAACAATTATCATGAGTTTAAAATGAAAAATAGAAAGTTTTAATATGGGAGCAACAGCATTTTCTTTTTGGAGGAAATGGTTTTCATCTCACCTGCGCACACCATCTGCACCAGCACATCCTCAAAGTACTTCAGGTCCTCGTAGAAGGGCACAGTAATCACATGGTCCTCTGAGCCAGCGATGCGCAACAGATTCTCTCTCTGCACGTCTCCTGTGCCAATTACAAACACAGAAACCCCGTTGTCCCGGAGCTTCTGAGCAGGCACAGCCGCGTCCTCCGTCCCTGTGCCATCTGTCAGCACCACTACAACCTTGTTGACCCCTGGCCGTGCCCCCTTTCCCACCGTCAGGCTGCGAGAATAAACGTGGAGCAGAGCTGAGCCTGCTGAGGCTTTCCCACCCTGAAAGGTCGCATCTCCCACCCCTCTCAGCACGGCGGAGCCAGAGTCATGCGTGTCCAGCTCGAAGACGGAGACGGGCCGCCGGCCGTAAACCACCAGTCCCACCTGGGCAACGTCCCGGTTAACATCAAACTGCACAGAGGTGCTGCGCACAAAGTCCTGCAGGTGGATGAAGTTGTCTTTACCCACTCCCCCTGAGGCGTCCAGAACAAAGACCAAGTCCACGGCCTGACCCAGACACCCTGCAAGACACAGAAAGGATCGATCAGAATCAAGACTGGAAGCCTCTCCACTGGTACAGGTCTGATCAAATGGGTGCTTAATACAGAGTACAGGATTAAGGATTTAAAATCCTGACTCAAAACTAAAAAGCTTATTAAAACAACAGTTAATAAGTAATAATATTAATCTTACTATAAACCTACTAATATACCGTATAAAATATATACTGGTAAATATATTAGAGCATATAATGGTATATTAGTAGTTTATAGTAAGAAATGTACTATACATCATTATTTAAAAAATAAGGTTTGGTATATTATTTTTATTTTCTATATCCCCCTATAATTCAAGTCATCATTGTTGATGGAACAAAACCGAATTCCTAAACTTTCAGTGAAAATTTTAAGGTTGGCATATTAACCCATAGCTGTGTTTTTGTCCCAATATGTTACACTTAGTAAATATTTATTGTACACAAAAGCCTGCAGATGCCAAGTTGTGTTATTTTCATTTAAATAACAATAATTTGATGTTTTTCAGGAGTGTTCAAACTCCGCACATCGATGCAATTGCTAAATATTAATATATAGGTACTGATTATGTAGGATTTAAAAGTGCATTTTACTATGCAATAAAAAGCACAGAAGACACTAGAGAGGTCACACTAAAGCAATGGGAGACAAAAGGAGGCACTGTGGTGCTGTGGGCTCCAGTCTCGGGCCACTCTGGCTCTCGGTGAGGAGGGTAAGAGTGAAGGGCAGATGGTCAGTACCTTGGTTGTCCACGCTGCAGATTTTGGCTCTGAGCTCCGGGATTTTGGCGCTCAGTCTGTCGGGATTGCTGTAAGTGATGGTGCGCTGAGGGTTTCCTGTGATGTTGTTGACCTCCTCCCTCATTCCCTCCGGCCCCACACCGATGATGAAGATCTCTCGGTCTCGTGCATACTTGGCGGGCTCCACTACAGGATCAGCAGATGGTGTCCCAGTTATCAGGACCACCACTCGCGGCAGGTCGTCCTGAACAGAAGCGTGGGCAATATACAAAAACAGCATTGTTACTAAACTTTAAGACGTTTTATTAAACAATACGTGCCAAAATGATTGTTGAATCTGTATTTATGACTGGTGATGAAGGTTATTTCTCCTCGGAACTGAACTTATACCAAACGGTTATTTACATTCTCTAGTGATGAACAGTCGTAAATGTGATTTAGAGACGTTTTATGTAATATTTATAAGAAGCTATCCCATTAACCTTATTAAATGAGACTTGTAGATGATCAGTTTGGTAGAAGTGATGCAATAACATGCTCAAATACTTAAGTTACAATATTGATATCGACCACCCCTTACCTGTACATCAGCAAAGACAGGTGCGCTGTGGAAGCCGTGGCGCGTGACGTAGCGCAGAGCGTTCCCAGTCCTGGCTGTTCCCTTTCGGTACTGCAGAGATTCCACAGTCTGCACCAGTTTCACCGTCTCTCGGTGCTGACCAATCTGGGCCTCCATCTTTACGTCGGTGCCATACTGGGCAAGGCCGATCTTCACCGGGGTGTCAGAGCTCAGCACGGTCTGCATGAAGCGCTTCAGGAAGGATTTGAAGCGCAGGAAGCCCTCCAGGGTCAGAGCAGTGGAGCTCTCCACCAAGAACAGCACATCCACAGAGCAGTCTAAAGTCAGCAAGGGAGCTGGGGGAAAAAACAGGGTTCAAGGTTAATTTAATTCAATTCAATTCAATTTTATTTATATAGCGCTTTTAACAATGGTCATTGTCACAAAGCAGCTTTACAAAATGAAATAAATGTTAAGTAAATATGTGTGTGAATGTGTGAGAATGAATGTTTGCCCCTGATGAGCAAGCCAAGAGTAACGGCAACAGTGGCAAGGAAAAACTCTCTAAGATGGCGATAGGAAGAAACCTTGAGAGGAACCAGACTCAATCATTTACTGTCATCCATAGTATTCTTTACTACATACACTACCAGTCAAAAGTTTGGAGACCTTCACATTTCACCGATTTCCTTTGTTTTTATTATGGGCTACATTGCAGATTAATATTGAAAACAGATGCTCTGATGACAGCTTCACACACTCAGATTCAGGAGGAATCGACCTGGGATGGTGTTTAATTAACAGGTGTTCATCAAGAGTTCATTAGTGGACTTTCTGACCTTCTTAATGTGTTTGGGATCATCAGGTCTGATGGCCGGGATGGTCCACAGTTAGTAATACACTACGGTTCTACTCACATTATGGAAAAAAAACACTAAACTAAGTAAAAAAAAACAACAGCCCATCATTACCTTATTACAGAACAGATTCTGGTTTACTGCATCATTTCAGCAGTTCCTTCATCATTTTATTTGTTTTCAATATGAATCTACAATGTAGAAAATAAGAAACACAAAGAAAAAACACTGAATGAGAAGGCACTTTTGACTGATAGTGTACATAGTGTGACGAAACAACGTTTCTCCATAGACCCTGGCGCAACATATAGCAACACTTTGTGTTGTTTAAGTGACAGATGATTAGTATGGTTAGGTATTGAGTAGGGGTCGGCATAGATTTTTATTAAATCTAGATTAATCTCACTGTAATCTTGGAATTAATCACCCGATAAGAGTCTCACATTAACGGAGCACGTTAACGCCGATAACGGTCCACCACTAGTATTGAGAAATGGTACTATTAGATTGGTACCAGTCTCTGACCGGTCAGACCAATAAACTTCTAAACAGAGTTGCTATTAGTGTTTATGTGGCTACCTTTTAACATAGCTGACATTCAGGTTATCAGGTATCAGGTATATTTTATATTTTGTTTATTTTACACACATACATATACACTACCGGTCAAAAGTTTTAGAACACCCATGTTTTCTGTTTGTTTGTATTGAAATTCAAGCGGTTCAGTGT